>CM044013.1:8758987-8838987 GCA_024085815.1 Flaveria linearis
TAGTACTCTTGTTGGCAGAAATTTGATTTTCTCATATGGCAATCTTTCCTCATATCTATGTTCCGGCATTTATTGATACTAACTTTCTGATGATTTCGGTCCAACTCATTATATGCAGTGTGCTGTTCACAGTGGTGGGTGCATGGCGGACATTATTATGCTTATATCAGCCTACCCTTTCTGATCAATGGTGTGTGAATTCTATCTCATTAACCACTTATTTGTGAGCTTGTGTTGGTTTTCCGTAGTGATGGTGATTTTTTCTTCCATATTCATATCTTTTTGTTATTCAGTCTTTATATGCGTGCATTCTATATAAAGTTGACTACATCTTTTTCTGAAAGAAAACAAACAAACAACAAACAAACATACCCAGTGTCCCGCTGAAGAGCAGGGTCTGGGAGGGTATATGGTGGCAATCTTCTCTATCTAGAAAGATAGAGAGACCGCTTCCGAAGTGACCCCCGACTCGTTAACAGGCAATAACAATAACAATCATAATACAACGCATATACAAAGCATATAACAAACATAACAAAGGCATAACCATCATAATACGAAGCATAACACAATGATATATATCACAAGAAGATTAGATAATGCGCTCATAAAACGCATGTAACACCCAAAAGGATAGATGAGGAAAACTACACCTAACGTGGGGTACGGCCATATGTCACCGTATACCCTTCCCACCCACAAAACCCACTAAAAGTCCTTAATTTTAATTCTACGCCTCCACTCACTTCTATCCTCGATCATGTTCTCAGAGAGATGCAAGTCCATCATATCTCTCCTGATAACCTCGTCCCAAGTCAACCTAGGTCTACCTCTGCTCCTCCTACCCTCTAAGCTGATGTTCTCTACTGCTCGGACTGGTGCTGCCATCGTTCTCCTCTTCACGTGCCCAAACCATCTTAATCTCCCTCTCTTATTTTTTCTGTGATACACGCCACCTCTAGCCTCTGGCGAAAGACTCGTTTCTTATCCGATCCAATCTTGTGTGTCCACACATCCACCTCAGCATTCGCATTTCTGCGACCTCTATTTGTCTCTCGTGCGATTTCTTTATGGCCCAACAGTCTGTGCCGTATAACATAGCTGGACGTACTGCCACTCTGTAGAATTTTCCTTTAGTTTTGCCGGGAACCTCTTATCACACAAAATCCCTGATGCTGCTCTCCACTTGCACCATCCTGATTGTACACGGTGTGCTACATCGCTGTGTATCTCTCCATCTTCCTGTACGTACGAGCCAAGGTATTTGAACCTAGACGTCCGGGGGACCGCCATGCCTTGGATACTGATTTGGGTGTCCTCTTCGGCCTCACCACTAAGTTACAATGCATGTATTCTGTCTTAGAGCGACTTATCCTTAAGCCCCTTCGTTCTATTGCTGCTCTCCACTGTTCTAATCTCTCGTTAAGCACCGTCCTAGATTCTGATATTAAGACAATATCATCCGCAAACAGCACACCATGGGACTGGCTGTTGTATAGACTTGGTCATCTCGTCCAACACTACTGTGAAGAGGAATGGGCTCAATGCCGATCCTTGGTGGAGTCCTACTTCCACCGGGAAGTATTCTGTGTCTCCGACAGGTGCTCGTACACATGTTTTTGCCCCGTCATACATATCCTTTATTATTTTGATATACCTTTCTGGTACCTTTCTAAGTTGTAGACTTTCCCAGATGAGTTTCCGCGGCACACTGTCATATGCTTTTTCTAGGTCAATGAATACCATATGCAGGTCTCTTTTCTTTTCTCTATATTTCTCCATTATCCTTCTTATGACGTGAATAGCTTCTGTTGTAGAGCGGCCTGGCATAAATCCAAATTGGTTTACCGCTATCTGAGTTTCTCGTCTAATTCTCGTGTCAACAATTCTTTCCCATAGCTCATCGTGTGACTCAATAGCTTTATTCCCCTGTAATTTGCGCAACATTGGACATCTCCTTTTTTCTTATATATGGGGACTATGACACTGCTTCTTCACTGCTCTGTCATCTTTCCTGTCTTAAAGATAGTGTTGAATAAGTCCGTTAGCCATTGTAGGCCCTCATCTCCCAGGCACTTCCACACTTCAATCGGGATGTTGTCTGGCCCCACCGCCTTAGCCCTTCCCATTTTCTTCAAAGCTCTCTTAACTTCATCGACTGTGATGCTTCTACAATAACACTTGTTTTGTTGCGTCGTTTGAGTTGTTTCATCGATCTCCGTTTGTTGATTACGGTTCGTTATGTTGAAAAGGTTATCGAAGTAAGTGTTCCATCTCCCCTTGATGTCTTTCTCCTCACCAAGACCTTTCCATCCGCGTCCTTTATAAACTTCACCAATCTCAAGTCCTGTCTACTACGTTCCCTTGCCTTGGCAATCTTAAACATGTCATGTTCACCCTCTTTCGTCTCTAATCGCTTATACATCCTCTCGTATGCTGTGTTCTTTGCCTCTGACACAGACTTTTTCGCCTCTCGTTTTGCCTCTTTGTATTTATCTTTTAGCTCTGTTCGTTCTTCCTCATTATTACAGCGTAAAAGCTCTCTAAAACTTTGTTGTTTAATTCTTATCTTCTCCTGTACATCTTCGTTCCACCACCAGGATTCCTTGTGACGATTTTCCTATTTGTTGTAGTCCCAAGCGTTTCTTTAGCTGCTTGAATGACTCTAGTTGCCATAGCCTCCCACTTTTGGTTTGCGTCTTCCTGTGGCCCACTCGGGTTTATTGGTATGATTTTATCTCTAAAGATGGTAATCTTTTCGTCTTTGAGTTGTCCCCATCTGATCGTAGGCTACTTCTCTTAGTTGGTTGGACACTTGCTCTCTTCAGTCGTATATCTGCCACCAACATGTGATGTTGAGTGACTACTGTCTGTCCCGGTATTGTCTTGCAGTCCTTCCACGAGCTACGGTCTTCTCTCCTCATCAGCAAATAATCTATCTGTGTGTGTCTCCCGCCGCTGCTAAACGTAATTAGGTGCGATTCTCTTTTCTTGAAAAACGAATTTATGATGCTTAGTTCATGCGCTAATGCAAAGTCAAGAAGCTCCCTACCGACGTCATTCCTCAGACCATACCCAAAGCCTCCATGCACAACGGGAAATGATCGTTGTCCTTACCGATATGCCCATTAAAATCTCCTCCTATGAATATTTTTCTTCTCGGGGTATGTCTCCCATAACGTGATCTAAACTCTCCCAGAACTTCTTTCTTTCCGTATCCCCTAGTCCAACTTGCGGTGCATACGCACTAACTACAGCCACTACCTCGTCTTATTATTATCCTTAACAACATCAGTCTATCATCGATTCTTCTAACCTCCACTACATTATCCTGAAGTTCTTTAGCTACTAAAAACCTACTCCATTTTTGTTTCATCTGACCCTGAGTACCATAGTTTATACCCATTACACTCCTTTGCCCTCCCACCTCGCCATCTAGTCTCCTGGAGGCACGCTATCTGAACCTTACGACTCCTTAACACATCTATTATCTCTAATAACTTACCAGTAAGTGTTCCTACATTCCACGATGCCACTCGTAATTTATAACCCTTATTCCCTGTAGTTGCATCTCTCGTCACCGTACATGATCTCGGGACAACATAATGTCTCCTGTTATCTATTATACCTCACTCACCCAACGTGAGAAGAAACACCTTAAAAAGAGTGCCACACTAATAAAGCATAAACAAAAGCAGTCGAACACAATTACAACCAGCAACAGAAATATATCAAATCACAAGACAATGTGACTGGCACAATCAAATCCCTATTTAAAAGCAGAGTGCTGGTACCCCTAACCCAGCCAATCAGTCCAATCTAAACTATTTAAAATCAGAACAAGTAGCTATTTAAAATCAGGAGCAGAGAATATGAACTAACAATCAGACTAGGAGCAGAGAATATGAACTAACAATCAGACTAGAAGCAGGGATATAAACTAACAATCAGACTAGTAGCAGAGATATAACCTAACAATCAGAACAATCAGTCCAAACGACAAAATATAAATAGACCCAAATTAAACGAACAAGTAGCTATTTAAAATCAGAATGCTGGTACCCCTAACCCAGCCAAACAGTCTAAACTAACAGATATAAACTAAAGGTATAGTTAAAGATATAAATGTAAGACGAGTAAAAAGATATGTAGACCCGAGATAGATCGATCTCGCCAAATGTACACCCAACTTTATAATTTCTCGATTTTGATGCTGGTACGGTATGAGGTTTCTGTGATGGTGTTGGGGGTGGTGGTGATGGCCGGTGGTGAGGCAGGGGGCCGGGGGCAGGGGGCAGGGGGGCAGGGGGGTGTAGGGTGTGAGGGTGGTGGTGGGTAGAGGTAGTGTGGTGACCGGTGGAGGGTAGGCGGTGGTGGGGCGTTGGTTCCGGGGTGGGCGGTGGTGACTGGGTAGGCGGTGGGGTTGGTGGTCGCGGTGAGGAGGTCGGCGGTGGGGGCGGTGGCGACTGGGTAGGCAGTGGGGTTGGTGGTCGCCGGTGTCGCCGGTCGTTGAGGTGGCCGGCGAGGTGTCGTTGAGAGGTCGCCGGTCGTTGGGGTTTTGGGGTTTTGGCGAGGTGTGTGTCCGGCGAGGTGAGGGTGGTGGGTCTTAGGGTTAGTTACTTACCTGAGCGGGAGAGAGAGTTGAGGTCGCCGGTCGTTGAGGCCGCCGTGGGGTTTCGTCGGCTGAGGTGGCCGGCGAGGTGTGTGTTGGCGGAGGTCGCCGTGATAGATTGATGATTTGATTGATGTATTACTTAAGATTACGTGTGTTTTTGCAACCATGATGTTTTTCGTTAATCCCTTCTTATTTACCAAGTTATACTTTTACTGTTTCATTATGTCAAGTGTGATATAAGCCTGTTATTTATTTGATATGAGCAGTTAGTTTGTTTATAGGTTATCATCTTTTGTTTTGATATTACAGAAGTTGATTCTTATGTAGGTTTAAGTTTGATGATGAACGTGTTACCAAAGAAGACATGAAGAGGGCATTGGATGAACAGTATGGGGGAGAGGAGGAGGTGACTTGATAGATAACCTGTTCTTGTTTAAAGCTTTATATATAGCATGATTGTAAAAATCGCTAGGCGCGGTGAGGTACCGCCCTACCGCCTAGGGATTAGATGGGATTAGTCGGGATTAATCGGATTGGAATTTTATATGTAATTTCTATGTATATCTATGTATATATACATATATAATTAAATTTAAAAAAAATCAAACATTAACATATTTTGATCAATCGTAACCAAAATTTGACTGATTTTGACAAAATCTAGTGCAATTTTGATTGATTTTGAAAGAAATTTGACCAATTTTGACCAATTTTGACCAATTAGGCCGACTAGGTCCGATTTTTTCCGACTAGGATCGATTACCGATTTACCCTCCGATTATGCGAAATCGCCGAGGTTGGTGGCCGATTTCCGATTAATCCCCGATTAATCACCGATTAGGACCGATTTTTACATCACTATTATAAAGTTTCTATGCGGTTTTATATCTACTCATTTTGTATCTATACTTCTCCTTTTGTGTGTGACAGTTACCCCAAGCAAACCCTGGGTTTAATAATTCTCCATTTAAATTTACAAAATATTCAAATGCATATATGCTCGTGTATATACGTGAAAGTGACAAGGAGAAAATAATCTGTAATGTCGATGAGAAGGATATAGCAGAGCACCTAAGAGTATGATATCTAATCTTTTGATATGGTTCTTTCCCTCCCTTATACCCAACAAACTATATTTAACTTGCTTTATCCTCTTTTAGATAAGGTTGAAAAAGGAACAAGAAGAAAAGGAACAAAAAAGAAAGGAGAAGGCAGAGGCTCATTTATATACTATTATAAAGGTCAATATTTACTAAGCTGTCTTTGAATTACTATATTGCTTTCAGAGACCATTTTGACCTACCCTTTAATTTAACATGATTAGGTTGCTAGAGATGAGGACCTCCGTGAACAGATAGGAAGAGATATTTACTTTGATCTAGTGGATCATGACAAAGTTCGTAGCTTCCGTATCCAAAAACAAACATCTTTTTGCCCTTTTCAAGGTAATATATCTAGTTGCTTTTCCATTTTCATTTTCTTTCAGCTTATTTTTTTTTTTCAATAGCGGAATCCGTATCTTTTTGATTGCTATAATCATCACCAGTGGTTGCTGCATTAGTTTTATTGCATTGAACTGTGCATGTTTCCTGCCTGTTTGCTTAGTTTTAAAGTAAACTAGCTTGTGCTAGCAAATTATATTTTGCAGACACAATATCATTACACCTCACAAAAATTGCACTATGCTTCACTACAATTTTGAGTTCAACATCTTTAGTAGTTACAAGATGGTTTTTTACGTAGTAGATTGAGGTGAACTTGTCGATTAAAGCATCAAGTTGGTATACTCGGAGCTAAGACTGCTATTTAATAGTTACTGGTTATTCTATTTGAAGTCCTTCTTATGTTCAAAAATATATTTCTTATATGTAAGGTAATGGAACCATATATGCATACATAGATATATACACCTATATACATATATATGTGTATGTGTGTGTATGTGCATATATATAAGTATGTGTGCGTACACACACATTAAATGGCTTCCGTAAGTAGTTCATGTGCCACTTTCCCACTGGAACTACTACCAACGATGCATGCATTGTCTTGATACTTATTCAGTCGTGTTTAATCATACAAATCAATTTTCAGGAAGACGTAGCTAAAGAATTTGGTGTACCAGTGCAATATCAACGTTTCTGGCTATGGGCAAAGCGCCAAAATCACACTTACCGTCCAAATCGTCCATTGACACCTCAAGAGGAAGCTCAGTCTGTAGGTTCTTATTATCATGCATGTTTCTACACTCTATTCTTTTGTTCTAAATTGCTGTTCTTATGGCATACAAAGTTCACTACTGATTAGATTAAGTTAATCATTTGTTTAGGAAAAAATTTGTTAGTAATTTATTGTTAGACACAAGTCGGATATCTGTTGGGTCCTGTACATATTAACACAAAACAGCTTAGGCTGGAATGCTTCTACTTGCTGACATGTAAAGAGTTTTCTTCCTAAAGTATATTAAGATCTGGCTTTTGTGTAAACAAGTATAAATCAACTTCTCTAGATACAGCTAGAATTTGTAGTCTGCTGGAGATGTTAGATAATCCTCTTTTTAACAATTAACAGACAGCTACCCTTGTCTAGATCTATCTGTCAAAGCAAGTAGAAGTAAGGGTGCAAACGAGCCGAGCCCGAGCTCGTATGGGCTCGAGCTTGGCTCGTGATGACTTAGATGAGCTCGGGCTCGGCTCGTTTCGAGCTTTATTTTTAAAGCTCGAGCTCTGCTCGACAAATACTTTTTCAACCTCGAGCTCGGGCTCGACTCATTTATTTATTAAATATTATTTTTAATATTTTATATATAATTTGGTATATATTTATTGTATATATATATATTTATATATATATATAACGTTATTCATATTATTTATTTTTTTTATCATAACTTTATGTATAATAGATATTATTTATATAATATATTTAATAAATTAAATAAAATATATAATTAAAAAGCACGTTTAGGCTCGGGAGCCGGCTCGGGCTCGGTAATTAAATGAGCTTTTTTTCAACCTCGGCTCGGGCTCGATAAAGCTTGGCTCGTTTCGAGCTTTTTATCGATCCGATCTCGAGTAGCACACAAGCGGTTCGGCTCGTTTGCACCCCTAAGTAGAAGTTAACTAAGTTGGTATGTTGTTTTTTTCTTTATCTAGTCACGAAGCTGTTTAATTCCTGATTGGGTGGCCGGTATACGAGTGTATTTTTTTTTCTTAGAGTTTGTGGTAGTCTCTCCTTTGTGTGTAAAGATTCAGTGCATATATATGATATTGTTACTTTGTTAGTGACATTGACATGCTCATATGCCAAGTTCATTTTGTCATAGGTTGGACATTTGAAAGAGGTATCAAATAAGGCTAACAATGCTGAGCTTAAGTTGTTTCTGGAAGTAGAGCTTGGACAGGTATACCATGGTGGTAACTTATTTTTTATTGAACTGTTGGTAGATGATAATGATCACGCACCTCATTATATACTATGTACACTATTATTGAAGCATAATGGTCCTCTTTATCAATGTAGGATCTACGCCCTATTTCTCCACCTGAGAAGACTAAAGAGAGATTCTACTTTTCTTCAAACTTTATGATCCTTTGAAGGAAGAACTTCGGTATCCATTCTTTCTTTTCTCCTCTTTAGTGCAGGAAATTCAACTTTTGTATTTGTGTCCTTAAAAGCAACACTGTTGCTATCCGTATAAAAAACAAATAATCTACTATCAAGAACTTCCTTTTAGCGCAATGAACAATGCTATTGTTTGCATAAATGTTTTTGACTCAAATAGTACAATCACTTTAATGGTAATGAACTAGGTGTCAAATAATTACTCACAACAATCAAATCACCTTACCTCACCTATAATCAACAAATTTGGATTGCTGGAAAGGTGAATATTACATGAATGACAAGACCAACAAGAAAATAATATTTAGGGGCTTGATGAAAAGTAGAGGGGTGGAATCTGTTGTGTATGTGTGACAACTGACATTTCCACCTCAAATGTTCCAAATCATATTAGTATTGCTGTATTGCTTGTTACATCATCATAATTATCTCATTAACATGCCAGGTTTGTTGGGCGGCTCTTTGTGAAGGCTACTGGAAAGCCGATGGAAATACTGGCCAAGCTAAATGAAATGGCTGCTTTGCACCTGATGAAGAAATCGAACTATTTGAGGTTTTTCTTTCATATTTAGTTTTGAAAATTTGTTTTCTTGTGGATTTTTTTGGCTGTTGCCATCATATTTTCTGTGGCTTGTAGGAAATTAAGTTTGAGCCCAATGTTATGTGTGAACACATTGACAAGAAGCTAACTTTTAGGGGTAGCCAGGTGTGCTTTCTAAGACTCTGATGTTATCGGTTGTGATTTTCTGATATTTTCATTTCACCTTTTTTCAAATCTGATTTCAAGCATGTTTTTGTTTTTATGGCTTTATAGCTTGAAGATGGAGACATCATTTGCTTTCAGAAACCTCTTACAGTTGAAAATACAGAATCATGTCGTTATCCTGATGTTCCCTCTTTTCTTGAGTATGTTCATAATCGTCAGGTATGTCACCCATTTATTTAATTTTTCCATTTGTTTTTATGGGAATGTGTATAATCAAGTAGACATTGCAACCAAATTTGTCACATTATCTAATACTGGATGGTGCATAGGTTGTACGGTTTCGTTCACTGGAGAAGCCCAAGGAGGATGAGTTCTCTTTGGAATTGTGAGTCCCTTGATATTCTTGCCTTTGACTTCGTAAGCCTTGTCAAAGTTTTAGTTCTCATGGTTGACTTGACTTTTGTGCATTTATTGCAGGTCAAAACTTAACGATTATGATGACGTTGTGGAAAGACTTGCTCGCCATCTAAACTTGGATGATCCGTCCAAAATCAGGCTTACATCTCACAACTGTTATTCTCAACAACCAAAACCTCAGCCAATCAAGTATCGTGGAGTGGAACATCTATCAGACATGCTTGCTCACTACAATCAGGTTATCATTGCTTTCCATTGTTTTAATGGATAAATATATTGAAACTTTTACTTAGTCATTTTTCCTTTTCTTTTTGTTGCAGACTTCAGATATTTTGTACTATGAAGTATTGGATATCCCTCTGCCAGAACTACAAGGCCTGAAAACTCTAAAAGTTGCCTTTCATCATGCTCTTAAAGACGAAGTAAGTACTGAGCTACAGGCAGTTTCTTTATCTGTTTATGTTTAATCTTTCTTTTTGCTAACTTCTTGTTTTAACTAATTGCTAGGTGGTAATACATACTATTAGATTGCCAAAGCAAAGCACAGTAGGGGATGTTATCAATGACCTTAAGACCAAGGTAAGTGTTGCAACTAAAGTTTAAATTTGTAGTCTTTCAAATCCGTTTTAAATTTGGCATTGTTCATTCTAATTGCTATTATCCTGTACTATTGTGCTCCCACTTTTTCTTACAAAAACCTAAAGTTATATGTGAATCTTGTGGAACAGGTTGAATTGTCTAACCCAAATGCAGAACTTCGTCTACTTGAGGTTTTCTACCATAAAATTTACAAGGTATGTGATGTTTCCAATTTCATAGGGAATACGGTATTGGAACCAGATCATTAAAATCTTACAAGATGCTACCATGTGGTCTCTTGTCTATCTATTTCAATACTTTATGGAACTGAGTGACAACTGAACTTTTTTATGTTAACATGACTTGTCATGTTGTGTAAAGGGATGTTACCCCAAAGAACACTTTCCATTTGCCCAACTACAAATTGTCTTCCTATGTCTCTTTGTAGTATGTGATTTACTTCGTTCCTAAATTCATTTCCATGTATGCAGATTTTCCCCCTGAATGAAAAAATCGAGAATATCAATGATCAATACTGGACGTTACGCGCTGAGGAGGTATACATTAATCATGCATCATACTTAAGTTTTTCATATGTTATTTGAGTTTAAGCTATAGAGCTTTTGGTGTTATAATGCTTCTGCAAGTATTCTTAGATTAGTTTACTTACAGGTTCCAGAAGAAGAAAAAAATTTGGGTCCGCAGGACCGTCTAATTCACGTGTACCATTTTACAAAAGACACAACTCAGAATCAGGTTCTTTGCGTCTATGGCTACAAATTAAATTATTTTTGCAGTTGCATGTTTTGTTATTCTAATAAATACTAAACAGTCGATCTACATGTTTATTGCTTTATGCAGCAGGTCCAGAACTTTGGGGAACCATTCTTCCTGGTAATTCGTGAGGGGGAGACATTAGCTGAGGTTAAAGTAAGGATACAGAAGAAGTTACAGGTTCCAGAAGAGGAATTTTCTAAGGTATCCACCATTTTTTCTCAGAAATCTTTCCTGATCCTTTATTGATCCTGTTTCTAACTCCATATTTGATTTTTGGAACTCATAATGTGTCAGTGGAAGTTTGCATTTCTGTCTTTGGGACGTCCCACATACCTTCAAGACTCGGATATCGTCTCTAGTCGTTTTCAGGTCCGTCTTTCTTCTAGAAAGACAATTGCAAAAGAATTTGGTGTTTGTATGTTTTGACTTGATATTGTTCCCCTTCTGGTTTCAGAGAAGAGATGTTATGGTGCGTGGGAACAATATTTGGGACTGGAGCACTCTGACAATACACCGAAGAGGTCTTATGCTGCAAATCAGGTACATATATCTTCTGATTGTTTTAATGTCTCGATTTAGTTCTTTATAACAAGATTATACTACAGATTGTAATTCTATTATTACATTAATAATACACGCTTAGAATAAAAAAAACCCTTTTTTTATTTTAAAATTTATCCTATTTCAAGTTTTCATTTTTTTTCAAACAAAGAAATGGTGTGGCTAGCCTATGCATGTTTCAGGTGTAAAGCAAACATTGTTAAATTTCGTAAAAGTATGGCGAGTATTGCCAAATGATGCCTAAAAGCATCAATCTCTATGTTCAGATTTGATACCCTGGACATACACATGGCCAAGTCATAAGCTCTGTGAATGCAGTATTGGTTTCTGCAGAACAAAACGAATATTTGTAGTAATGGTGCATTGGTTTTTGCAGAACCGTCACACATTTGAGAAGCCGGTTAGAATTTACAACTAAGTTAGAGCTTATGGTCAGCCCATGGCCCAGTTATAAGCTTTGTGTATGGGGGAAGCATGAATCAAACCACATGAACCTAGCAGCAACTCAAGAGAATGCAAGCATAAACAATCATCCTTGTGGTAGATGTGTAATTCTTCGTGAAAAAAGGTAGCAGATCATATCATATAGAAGCCGCAGGCACTCTTTCGTTATGTAGCATCCTCCTTCAGGTGATGTAGTTTAGGTTATATATTTCCTCCCTCCCCGTCTTTCATTTGACTGTATCTTAGACCACCATGCATAAGTTTTGCGTTCATGTTGTATAGAGGTATAGTTTGTGCTCTTTAACTTCGATTCACCGTTCTATATTGTAATTTTATTATACAAAACTACATATGATATCTGTGTAATGCCATGGATGACTGATTGATCCAACTTTTATTATTTGATAAATTCAGTAGAATGTCAACAGTGACATCTAACAAGATTATGTGACATGATCCATTGATGACGCCTGTGTGATTGCATTTACTTCAGGATGTCTTGTGCAATAGAGGCCTGCTGGTTAAGTCATGACCCATGTATCAAGGTCATGTATATGTGATGGTATCAGCAACCAGGCCTTTGTTGAGGCATTTAACCGAACACCTGTAGCCCATCACCTATCTGTTTGCTACAATTGGTCATACATTTTGGCAAACTTTTCAACCTCCTCTTCTTTACGAAGTGGATCCAGCAAGCAGCATATGTTTTAACATCCGAATTCACAATTCTTTTAACTTGTTGAGCGACTCAAAGCCATCTTTCCAGTTATTTTTGTTACACAAGCCATGGGTCTGTGAGTTCTACATGCCCACATTTGGTTTGAAACTTCCATGACTATAACCGCTTGAGTGAAGAACGGGTACATGTATTGTTCTTTGTTATCTTGTTTAGGGCTTGGGTTTCTATGCAAATCCTCAAGGATCTGTTCTAAGAAATGATACCCCATGGTCTAGTAGTGTCGCTTTTCATGAAAGTGGTATGGTGCTAGTTTAATTCGTCGTGTAAGAACAATGTTAGGTGGTGTTAAGAAGAAAAAAATGTTTAAAGAAAAAAGAAATGCTACACTTTGCACCATAAGGGCTTAGGAAGGCTGAACATATCCGCGTCTACTCCTTGTGTTGCATCCTTGACTCTTCAAGCTCGGTTGGCGGTATTCACTAAGGGGCCTTTGTGATAACTTGGAAGCTGATTCTAGCTTGATATCGCGATGAACCTCCCCCCTAAATGGAACTCTTCACTAAAAAAAATTCAACAATCTTCCTCTTCCCTTGTTGCCACCACCACCATCCTTGTTGCTGCCTCCGTAGCTGCACCGAGACCGTTGCATCCCAACCATTCCAATGTATTTAATAAATCCACTAATAAAAGTGACTGTTTCACCCACAAGAGGCATTTCATGCGGCAATTCTTTTCAATTTCATATCCATTTCTTTTGATATATTCAAGTTCAAAGAATAATATTACTAATCGATCGCTTCCTGAAGAATTCCTAGGTGTAAAGAAATCATAGCGAAGAATCGCTAATGTCTATTTTGTTATGTTGTTACTCAGGTCATCCCAAACATTATTTGGTTACAAATTTTTCATAGAAGTCAATAATTAAGTCATAACTTGTAATATATCAAAAGAATCGAAAGTTTTTAACGCCCAATAGTGGTATTTGGGCAAGGTATTTGCGATGATAGTAGCCGATAATGGTCGCTTCTTAACCACCAATACTCCAGTGCACCTATACAAGACAGGTTCAATGTACCCGTTTTATATCTTAAACGTAACTCATATCGAGTAAAGGCACATAGATATTACATAATATTAATTTTGAAACAGTGGGTTTGTTATGATTTTATTTTGGTCACAAAGCTTTTGTATTTTTTATTTTTACTCTTACTTAGGTTTATAAGGAAGGAGTATCAGGAGAGACGGGGTTTGTGAGAGTTCCGACGGGTGTAACCGGTCGCCTCTTGATTATGCAAATTGTGTTAGTAGTAATAGTTAGCGTCAAACATTGACAGACAATGACGATGAATAAAAATGTCATATTTAACAGCGTGGCAAACGACTGTCTGCAACCACGAACAATTATTTTGACGGGGTATACGAGTGTTTGCAGCCAAGGTGACTCCGTTTCTGAGCCCTCTAATTTGAAATATATCGTTACGAAACCCCGCCACGAAACGCGAGTAGATACTACCTAGTTGATTTAATAGGAGAAGAAGAATATTCAATAAAAATAATAGGATGAGATATGTTTAACACACAAGTTCATAGACTAATGCTTCAAAGTGGAACATATCAAATCATATCACATCACCCACTTTTGCTAAGTTCACACAGTATACAACAAAAATGCATGATTTATTTCTAGCCCCAGTTATCACAGCAACACATGTAAATATGTAATTATGTAAACACTATCCCTTAAACTAAACAATATGCATTCATTGCTTAAATAATTAATAGCTTCAGTACTTATACACAATCTCAAAAGATTTATAAAACGTACGGAACTAGGGCCTTGACACCCTTGTTAAACTTCTCCCCGAACTTCAAACATACCAATTTCTCGTAGCGATACTCCTCCCCGTCAAATAGCACGTCGTGCCAAAAGTGAACGAGACCGAATACACCGTTTGTGACATGCAAGAGACTCCTATGAACTCAAGAATCTCGAAGAGATAGTGTGGGCATATGACCAAATCAAACAACCCACCTTTTGGGATTTTATACCCTCTATCACCCTTCTTTCTTAGACTAGAAAGAATGCAATGATGGTAAAAGTTCCCGGTTATTCCCACCACGAACAACGTAGCTCCAATGTACTTGAGATCAACGAGCGGCTCAAGGAATGCTCGGGATAAGTGTTGGGCGTATATCATTGTCGCGGTAGAGATGGTATAGCTTAAACTGATTGGTATCACGGCTTCAAGTGCCATATAACCGCTATATTTGTGAACTAAAAGGACCTATAAAAAAGTAAATGATTAAAATACATGATTAAAAATATTTGATATAATATTTGTTGGTGTATATACACTAAATCTATACATGTTTCTATAAGACACGTGAAATAAGTAAAAAGATATATATTCATGCATATAAAATTATTGCATTAAACTTTTTACCTCATTCAAATGAAAAATAACACACACACACACACACACACACACACACACACACACACACACACACATATATATATATATATATATATATATATATATTATATATATATATATATATATATATATATATAGGGTAATGTTCTATAAAGAACCTTGGTATATTGTAAGAACCCCTTAACCCACTTTGGACCATTGATCTTTGGATATTTTGTGATCCAATGGCCATAAATTAATCTGCTTATTATACTAGTAAAAGTACAATAGAAGATGAGTTGTTGAGGGTGTAATGGTAATTTTACCCCATTTTACAAAAGGACCGTGGTTGTTGATCTTTCTTCCCAAAAGCATACATCTTATCAATCACAATCAATACTATTCATTTTTTAATTTATAAAATTTTAAACTTATGTTTCCTTTTCTTCAACACAGGTAGACGAAAACACCCATTCCCCCTTCTTCTTCTTTCGGTTTTTCTCCAAACAAAATCCGATTATCCATCAGTTTTGTTCAAAGAATCAAGATCTTGTTCTTTTGAAGGCACAAAATCTACAAAGAAAGGGTGGTCGCAGACTTTGTATAGGTGTTCGGTAGTTCTTTGAAGACTTGAAGAAGATGAAGGGAAGTCAAAATCGGTAAGTCCCCCACCCGTGAAAACGACATTGAAATTACACTTAAAACACCGACAGCAGTAGTCTCCTCTTGAACTTAACTCTTTTTATTTTGTATTCTTTTTCGCTTACATATACATTTGGTAAGAAGGATTGAGTCGATGTTGTTAAAGAACCCTAGAAAAGCACATATAGCGCTTCGGTTTATTTGTAGAAAAGAAATCAGTGATAGATTTAATTTTACTTTGGGAAATTGAAGTATGTTAGAATGTGAAGTTTTGATATTTCAAGAAAAAAAATTGTTAAAATTAATGTTATATTTGGAAAGAGATAAAATTGAGACAGTAGCAAAAGCATTTGTGGTTTGGTTTTATTTTTCTATTAGGCAATATTAATTTTTTTTTTGACTTATTTAACAGTGGCAGGGAGATTATAAAAGCGAGGAGCTCTAGTGAATGGAGGCATTCAAGACGTAAACCAATTTAGTTAGAATCAGTAGTAACGTATTTTATAAAATAATTTATATTTACAGACTTATATGCATGACTACAGGAAGGAGTAGCGAACGAATTGCACGACAATCACTTCGGAAATTTGTAAACACAGCGGGGGACCCTATACAAATTGATTTGGACGAACATCAGAATTACGGTTAGTTTTTTGCACAGAAGTAACTTTTGCACAAACATCATTGTAATTTGTTTCATTAATGTTACAACATTCAATTCCATTCTACGTATTCAGTTTTCTAATATATACTAATTATTAATTATGTTAAAACATGGGCAGATGACGATGCAGTGGTCGAACATATTTCACTGTTATCATCTGAAAGCCCTGGTGCACGCACGAATTTGAAAAGTAATGTAACATTGTTTTATTTTTGGAGTTTGTGTTCCCATATGTTTGTTGTTTGGTTTGTTATCTCGTGCAATGAGCTATAATATTTGATTACGTTGTTTGCCTATATACAGGGCAACGTCTTAAGAGGACTTTGGATGGTATAAGATGTGAGGGGAACAATAGGAAGAAAGATGTGGAAGGTAAGTTCTTGATAACTTTGTTGTTTACATTACTGTAAGTCACTGTAACATAAGGAAAGGTACGGTTGTTTTTAATGGAAAAAATTACAAATGCCGAACCATTTCGTTTTGGGTGGTACTCTTATTTAAGCATATTGTATCCAATTTACCAAAATAGTTTTATGGTACATAATCTATAGGAGTTTTTAGTACATAATTAACTTTTGCAGACAATATGATTGAGATTTGTTTTAATCCATTCTACATATCCAGTTGTGTAATATATAATACATATTAATTATGTTAAAATGGGCAGATGACGAAGCAAGCGTCGAACACATTTCACTCCTATCATCGGAAGGCCCTAGTGCGCGCACGAATGTGAAAAGTAATGTAACATTGTTGTATTTTTTTGACTTTGTGTTTCCATATGTGTGTTGTTTGGTTTGTTCTCTTCCAATGAGATATAATAATTGATTACGTTGTTTGCCTATATACAGGGCAGCGTGTTAAGAGGGCTTTGGATGATATAATATGTAAGGGGAATAATGAGAACAAAGAGGTGGAAGGTATATTGTTCATAACCTTGCTGTTTACATTATTGTAAGTCAAAGTAACATGTGGTAAGAAATCCGATAATGTCATTTGTTTACATTATTGTAAGGCATAGGTGGAAGGTAGTGTTATTTTAAGCACATTGTAATCCAATGTACTAGTAAATGGTTTATGCTACATAATTTATATTAAATTTCTTAAAAACAGGGCCTGGTGACGAAACAAATATGGCACATATTTCAAAATTATCATCTGAAGTAGCGATTGTGCGTAGAAACGCTAAAAGTAATGTACTATTGTTAAAATTTTCGCATTTGGGTTTAATAGTGTATTTGTTTAGTTTGGTATCTTCGAATAAGACACGATATATGAGTACGCACTTTAAATATATACAGGAGCGGTTGTGAAGAGGACTTCCCATGCGAGAAGATGTGAGGAGCATAATGAAAAGAAGGGTGTAGAAGGTTAGAGTCTTGTTAAAGTTGTTGTTTACATTATTGGTTAGGTGTAGTAACGTTCTTCTGTATTCTAGAATAACTATATTTACTAATTTTGTTATAACAGGATCGGGTGATGAAGCAAACCTGGCAATCATATCATTATTGTCTTCGGAAGGTCCAAGTATGCGGAGGAATGCTAAACGTAAGATATATTTATTACACAATTTAAAACAAAAGTAGTAACTTTTGTGTGGTCTTGTTTGTTATACTTTTCAATAAACAAAAGGTAAATTAAGGTATAAATATGTTATATCAGGTACTTGTGTGAAGTTGAAAGTGAGCACCAACAAACGTGATGAAAACCCAATAAAAGATGGTTTGGATGGTATGTTGGTATTTAAAAGAAATTATTGTAATGGTTATATTTATATGATAGCATAATATATTAGTATTGATGTTGCACAACACCTAATTTTACAACGTGAGTAAATGTTGGTTGCGTCATCGATTGAAAAAGGTTCTCACATACGGATAAGTTATTAATCTAAGAAAATCTATTTTAAATAATTGTTATATTGATCATTTTTTTTAATTTACTTATAATGTTAACAGGTAAAGAAATAATGATGGTGCATAGTAGCAGAGGGGTTAATATGAGAAAGAGTAGGAATGACCTTGATAGGGTAAGGTCTACTAGTAAGAAAAAAACACTCGTACAGAAGAAGTGCAAGAAATATCCTTCCATATTTAATAGATGCTCACCAAAACCACTATCAAAAGCTATTACACTGCTGAATGAGCAGCAACGTAGTGCTGTTGAAGAAATGGGATTCGGTAAGCTTTTGGAATTTAAGGTAGATGGAATTCCGCAGAAGCTAGGTTACTATGTTGTAGATGTCTTCAACGAAGATAAGATGGAGCTTGAATTGCCATGTGGGAATATAAAAGTTAATGGGTTCTTAGAGTTTTTAAGGGTTTTCAAAAGAACTATGTCCTATATATATATATATATATATATATATATATATATATTTACTATCTTATAATACATGAAAGGTGGGTAAAGTGGTAATTTCCACGTATTTGTAAGACGCGCCTGTACATCTCCTTTGAAACCCTTGCATTCAATCATCGGATCTCTTCAAGCTCCTCCATTACTATACCCTCGCCTCTGTTACTTTCCCTTCCTGCTTTACATCACTGGTCGAAGAAGATAGGAAGACCTTCATTCAATCTCCTCCATTACCCTCGTCGACCTTTTACACCTTCCCAATCGATGGTTTATATTTCTAACTTTCTATAAATTCTCTTTTTCATCAACTTATACTCACACATCGAACAACCAGTGGCATCTACAAGTTTCGTGAAGCTATTTCACCGTGGATCGGTCACCAATCCTTCAATCAACATCCGGGATCTTCCTTCTCCGTCGATGTAACTGCAGTCTGGCGTCCGAATTTGGGTAACCGTTTCATTTCATCTGTGTATTCATGTTTGGTGTTATGTTCTCCCCCAATTTATACTCACACATCGAATAACCACTGGCATCTACAAGTTTCGTGAAGCTATTTCACCGTGGATCGATCACCAATCCTTCAATCAACATCCGGATCTTCCTTCTCCGTCGATGTAACTGCAGTCTGGCGTCCGAATTCGGGTAACCGTTTCACTTCATCTGTGTATTCATGTTTGGTGTTATGTTCTCCCCTTATATGTGTGTTATTTTTTCCCCAAACCAGGTAACCACAACAATATCCTTGCCCTCTGCTGTGATCTATGGTTCACAGGTACTATTTTTTCTCATTTATTGAATTTGTAACCATACTATGTTTCGAATTTCTTGAATTGGTAGCCAGAGTAGGTAATTAGTCTGTTAATAGTTGCAATTGAGGTCCTCGCTTTCGAAATTTTAAACCTTGTTTTCTTGATTTCGTATCATTACTACCTGATTGGGTCACTGATAGTTGAAATTCAGCTATGTGCTTGATCAGCTTTCCATCCATTTAGGGTTGTGTACACAAGGTGAGTTTCTCCTTCTGTTAATGTTTTCATGGTGTTGAAACTGAGAATTTGGGTTAAGGGGAGAGGGGTTGTTTTTATGCTGCTAATGTTCTTTTTTTCCTATTCTTTTGGACTGTTAAAATGAAATATGGATTTGAAATCAGTATTATTTCACTCTTATGAGGTATATCAAAAATTGCATGGAAAAAGAAACAGTATGTTAGCTTCATTCATAATGAAATGCATGACAAAATACAGCAAGGTAGATTACTAAATGTAATTTAATATTGATCCATCCTTTTCATCGTCTTGTGCTTTTAGCAAGTTATTGATTCTTTTATTTACTCGATTCATGGCGTGTTAGTTTGGTTGTTTGGTTGACGAGTAGCAGGGATATATTGTCTTGATGGGTAGTGTATTTAAATTTCTAACAGAAGTTAAGTATGTTTATAGTTTATTTTAGCTTTTTGTTGTTTTCTAACTTTTCAGTTAAGTGGAAGTTTGTTGTTAGATTTAGGGAGCAACTTTGGACGACTATCTATTTACTTGTGTAGTCATGCAGGTATTCTTTTATTCTAATTTTGCCCATATTACAATTATGATATTTCAGTTTAGACCTACTAGCTATAGAAAAGAAAGCAATCTTGGTAACAATATGAAATTTATGAAGTCAAATAATGCTCACTTAGTACAGTTAAGAGGATATGTAGTTTTGTGGTTTTGAATTAAATCATTAATTTATAGACATATTGGTTATGAAATAGTTATTTGCAAGCAAAAGTGATTTTTCATGACTTTAATACCATTGTTGTCATCTTTGGGGATCGGAGAAAGACCACGATGTTGGTCCAAAGCATTTTATTTTTATAGGTCATATTGGTTATGAACAGCTATTGCAAAAGACATTTAGGACTCAATCTATTGGGTTAGTGATTTTAGTAGTATATAAAGCTCAATTACAAAAAAGAGCACGTTTGTTATTTCATTAGTTTCAGATTATTGATCATATACTCACAAGTGCGTGTTGATTTTGTTGCATTAATGCATCTTTACTTGGTGTTTTTACATTGAATGAATGTTAAGTTAATAAGAAATCATATAATGCTAGCAATGTCAAGTTATTTTCAAGGTACATATTGACCACCTTCCAAATTTGATTTAGAAATAAATTTATTGGTTTTTCCCTAGGGTGTCCTTCTCTATGCACCTTTTAGTACTGGCAAGCTTTGCTAGCTGGAGCAGTTGGTTCTGATACGGTAATCTTCCTAAGAAACTTTTAGAAGCTGGGAATTGTGGTTGTTGTTTAGCTTGACTCATGTATGGCCCTCGAGTTGCATGAATTGATAACCGATGATCTATGAGTTTAAATAGCTTTAGATGCAGTTAGGGGATTAAAATATCTCCAAGATGGAGTAAGCTCAAATATGTATTTTTTAAGAGTACTTCCATTTTGGGATATTCTTTGAAACCATCAAATTTATTCATGTTTCTTGTAATTTCAGGTTGTTCCTCCGGTGATATGGTCATAATCAAGTACATCAAATCTTCTAACATCCTGTTAGGTCAAGCATTGGGAGCTAGGTTAGTTTTTAGTATCTTCAACTAATTTAGAAATTTATTTAGCTCCATTTGGGTATTGAATTTTTTTATTGATGTCTACCTAATTTTAATTTAGATATCATACTTGTTTCAAGTTATTCAGAATCTATTAGAAAAGTGATTCCATGTATGGCCCTCGAGTTGCATGAATTGATAATCTGCGATCTATGAGTTCAAATAGCTTTCGATGCAATTAAGGGATTGAAATATCTCCATGATGGAGTAAGCTCAAATATGTAATTTTAAGAGTACTTCCATTTTGGCGTATTTCTTTGAAACCACCAATTTATTCATTGTTTTCTTGTAATTTCAGGTTGTTCCTCGGGTGATATGGTCATAATCAAGGACATCAAATCTTCTAACATTCTGTTGGGTCAAACATTAGGAGCTAGGTTAGTTTTAGTATCTTAAACTAATGTAGAAATTGATTTAGCTCCCTTTGGCATTGATTTTTTTTATGTCTACCCAATTTTAATTTTAGATATCATACTTGTTTCAAGCTATTCAAAATATATTAGAAAAGTGATTGATCTTTATTTTAAAGAATTTGCAGTTTGATAATTATAAAATAATCACAATGCATTTTGCACCCAAGAATAATTCATTTTCGTTGTGGATTACATACAAAAGCTTTTAACATCTTTCTACCTATTGGGAACTAACAAAAAGCTTTTGCTATCTTTTCATTTCCTCTAACCCCCATGTCACTATATCACAGCTTCATGTATCATTAAAATTTCCAAGTTGTTTTTCATATGTCAAAGTTGATGTTGTAATTATATTCCATTCCATTTATTCATAGCCTCAACCTCCAGTTTTGGATACTTTGTATTTTAATGATTTCATTTATGATATGTTTTAAAAGTTCTTGAATGATATTTCTACTTTTGAATAATGCTACCATTTGATACTTAGTTTCATTTTGACTTTATATGCTATATTTAAATTTTATCAATTAAACTTATTCTTGCTACCATTGTAAAATTTCTCTTGCTTTCTCCTCTTCTTAGTTGCTTTTCACGTGTATAAAGAAATTATTAAAATATTTTTGAGTATTATGTAGAATTGTGATATAAATATCTTGATATCTTTAACCTTTTCATATTATTAAATAATATATTTATAATGTTCATTACATATATGAAAGAGACAAGGACAACAATATATGATCTACTAATAATAGTTTATTTTGGACGGCTTTTATTTTGTCTAATCTCTAGACAATTTGATCTCTTTAAGATAAAACACAACCTAAATTGAATTTTTTACAAATTGTTATTGCCGCAACATCGTGCGGGTTTCCAGCTAGTATATATATATATATTAATTATTTTATATTTACTCTAGTTATGAGAAATTATTAATTTATATTATACTAATTACCAGGTTTTATATGCAATGTAAGTGGTACAATATGTTTTATGAGTTGTACTTTATTTATTTTTTTTAATCTCCAACCTTTTTAGTTTAACCTGATACTTTTACATCTTTACAATTAGGCTTAATATATATATATATATTTTTACTTTCAACTTTGGTCTTCTATATTTTTCATATTTTACAATTTTTTCGTTTTGGTCTCAATTTTACGAGTTAACATGCCGTAATGTGCGAGTGTGATTCAATATTTTTTCAAATATTATTTTCACTTTAACGGTCCCGTCACAACGCCTTGATCCTAGATCGAGTTACTTATTGTTCTATATGTTTTATGTTCCGCTTGCATCACTGCATAGTTCAACGTTTTTACGTTTTTGTGATTTTTTCGATGTTGGTGGTCACTGGCGCTGGTGTGCCATTACTGTTACTTGACACAGTTTTACACCTCCTGCTACAACGCGGGGGGTTAATACTAGTTAGATCTATTAGTAACAAGCATAAAGTATATTAAAGTGATATAAAACGTTATACATTACAGTTTGATTAATTTAAAATGTATACATAGTAAATTTATAATAACCTAATCCATCTAAGTTGTGCAATATACGTACTAGGTACATAAATTAATACAAATATGATACGAGCATAAAACAAAAATTACTATTTTTTAACCCATTTACACTAAAATAACGCAAAAAACATATTATTTTGCTAGAACTAATAGACTAGATGCACAAAAGAAGCAGTGAAATCAGTAAGAATTGAATCAGTTCAAACAATTGTACCTCAATAACCCTCTTGAAGAAATGAATGGTGAGAGCATATATAACCATAGCAAGTCGAAGATCTCTATCCCCGTCGCGAAAAACCACTAACGAAACAAGTCCCACGACGAATGCGGGTGTATAAACTAACAACATCCCATTTCTACTAGCCAACTTAACTTCTTGATCCTTCGGTTTCTTTGAACTTGTGACGACGTTAAAGAACTTCGAATACTGGATGTGTTGGCCTTTGGTTTCCATGTATCCGCCATTCGCGAGCGAAAGACAGCTTAATATCGACATTGTTGTGACGAACAATGAAGATGGTGGTGGAAATAAGAACGTTGGCAAGAAAGAAACCACCATTATTATTATTATTATTATTGTTGTTGTTGTTGTTGGTGTTGGTTTTTTCTTTTCCTTTTTGAAAGTTTGAATGTTTGTTTGGTGTTAAATTTTGTGTTTGGTTAGTGTTTTATAAGTGGATGTGAGATTACAAGAAGACAACATGTGTTTGTGATTGTGATGATGCCAAGTTTTAAGATTTGGAGCTAGTGTATGATAAAGGATGTATGAAATGAGTGGATGCTATTTCTCGACGTTGTGTGACAAATTATACATATGATTATTATTATTTTTTTAGAACGGGTTACGCAAATAATCCCTAAACATACTAATAGAAATACATAAATGTTCATCACGAGATTAGAACCCTCAACCAAGGCCGGCCCTGAGGGTATATCGGGTGGGCGGCCACTTTGGGCCCGAACTTTGGAGGGGTCCAATTATTAATTTATTTTTTATATTTTTGTCGTTTAGTACGGGTATAGATTAACATATTACTTAGAGATAAACTAAGTAATAACTATTTATATTCTAAAGGGGTACGTTAAACTAATAAATTGTTTAAAACCCAGTAACATATTCTAAAAAGGAGTATGAATAACCCAGTTAAGCTTTAGAGCATTCGTAAATTGTAATAGAGTTTTATCTTTATCTTTATAATTTTATCTAAAAATTCATCCTAAAAATTAAGAATTTTTTAAAAAACGTCTTAGAGCATTCACATTACATTCCTTATCTTCATTCTTATAGTTATACTAAAAATTACTATTTTTTCCATCTCTTTCTCAGTTAAATAATATTTTTTATAATAATTTATCATTAATTTTTCTCTCTCCTCCACTCACAACCACTTTTAAAAATGTTAAAATTTTTATAGAGGTTGAACATTGATTCATCAATTATATAGATGAATAGTAATTTTTCTCTATAATCCACTTACAACTATTTTTTAGAATATAAAAAACACACTTACACAAATATAATAAACATACTATGAATACTCTTACATCTCCTTTCTTATCCATATATAACTCTATATTCATTTATTATTATTTACTTTTCTTATCCATATATAACTCTATATTCATTTTTTATTTATTTTTCTTGTCTTATTATTTTTTCTTCTGAAATCAATTTTTAAGTGTGAGGGAATATGGATATGAGATGAATACCTAACTTTTTTTTTTTTAAAAGAAAACTTCTATTAGAAAAGACGAACGAGCCCTTAAACTAGGGCCCCCGCCAAAACCTTACATAAGATACAACGGGTATTTAACCCACTCTATCCAATCCACATTTTTATGCCTAGATCTATGCTTAATCCAAAAGAAAGTTAAAGCCTTCACATGCGTAACAATTCCTAAAACTCCTGGCTTCGAATTTTGGAACACCTTTTTGTTTCGTTCTTTTCAAATCGCCCAACACGTAGCCATCACAATACCTTTAGTAATCTTCCTGCCCCATTTAGTGTTAAAGGAGCAACCTTCCAGCGTCACCAGATCCGAGACGGAGTCAAAGCTCACAACAGACCCCCTGCACCACTTCCAAATCTTATCCCAAACCTCAAGGGAGAAAACGTATTCCAACATTAAATGATGAGCCGTTTCTTCCACAGAAGATCATAGCGTACAAGACTTATTTAATATGTTAACTCTCCTCGCCAACAACGCTGCACAAGTAGGAATGCGATCGAGCTTCAACCTCCACGTAAAGATATTAACCTTCAACGACAACCAAGAGATCCATTTGAAAGCTGACACACTCTGACTGTTACTGTTCTGTTGCAGCCACTTCTTCACGTTCGCCACTGAAAAAACTCCATTTTGTCCGGAGACCAGACCCACGTATCTCGACCACCTGTAAAACAGACTTTAGACATAACAAACTCGACATCCTAAGCTTCCGATATGGTTTCCACAGATGCTTTATCTACCACCCAAGTGTCCGTAATCATCGATTTTCCTTCATTCACCTTAATCCGATCTTCCACTGTATCATCTTTATTTCTATCCAACTGGTATAGCTTCGGCCATATGTTTTTAAGCAATGTCGACTCAAACCATATATCTCTCCAAAATCTAAGAGTACCCCCATTTCCCAGCTTACCCTTCAAACAAGACGAGAAAGACGTATCATTAATCACCATCTTTTCCAGCAACCTAACGATATTCTTCCAGCAACCAACGTAACCACTTTTAAGAGGTAGGAATATCCACCCTTTCCTGCTCCCATGAATACTTTCGATCGTCTTCTTCCACATTCCTTCATTCTCAGTTTTGAATCTAAACGCCCATTTAGCTAATAATGTCGTATTAACTTCATTAAGCTTATTTATCCCCAAACCCCCCTCCTTTTTAGTTTTTGTCACAATATCCCAAGAAACCCAATACATACCTTTCCCCTCCTTGCCACCACACCACAAGAATTTGCGCATAAGTTTTTCAATCTCGTCAAGAACCGCAACCGGCGCTTTATACAAAGACATATAGTACACCGGAAGATTTGCTAAGACCGACTTTATCAAAGTAAGGTGACCACCAATAGATAAAAGCTTAGCTTTCCAAGAATTAAGCCTATTTCTTATCGTATCCAAGACCGGCTCCCAATTAGATATGCGATTCATATTCGACCCGACGTTTATCCCAAGATACACCATAGGCAAATTCCCAACCTTGCACCCCAATATACTGGCCGTGTGACACACCTCTTCCTCCCCACCCCCAATCCATAAATAATAGATTTATGAATATTAATTTTTAAGCCAGAACACAAGTAAAAAATACGGAGGACCCGATTAGTAACATTAATATTCTCCTTGTTCCAAGCTCCTAGAATTAAAGCATCATCAGCATACAACATATGTGACACATTCGGACCTCCATCACCTATTTGAACCCCTTCCAAAACTCCCACATCAATCGCTTTAGAGAGCATACATGCTAACGCCTCCATAACAATCAAAAATAAGAAAGGAGAGAGAGGATCCCCTTGCCTAAGGCCTTTGAAACATTGGAACTCGAAAGTAGGTGACCCGTTTACCAGCACCGCAGATCTCGCCGAATGAAGAATCCCTTTCACCCACATACACCATCTAGGAGGAAACCCCATTTGACCCATAATAGACATAAGGAACTCCCAACTTACATTATCGTAAGCCTTCTCAAAATCAATCTTCAATAGAAAAACCTGTTTTTTATTCTTTTTCACCCAGCCAATAACTTCATTTAAAACCAACGGCCCATCAAGAATAAACCTATCCTTTATGAAAGCCGACTGAGTATTAGAAATCACCTCCCCAATCACTTTTTTCAATCTGGCCGCCACAACCTTAGAGACCATCTTACTAATAACGCCTATTAGATTAATTGGTCTATAGTCCTTCAACCCCACTGGCGTTTTGGATTTAGCAATTAGAGTGATAAATGAAGAACTACACTCTTTGCTAATCATACCAGAACGGAAGAATTCTTCAAATAATCTCATGAAATCATCTTCCAAATTACTCCAATAGTGTATAATAAACCTGAAGTTGAACCCATCAGGCCCTGGCGCCTTATCCACCCCACATTCAAAAGCAGCTGCCTTAATTTCCTCCCTTGTGAACGGAGCTATAATGTCACACCCCGAAAATCGCAGCGGAAGATTCGCGTGACGTGGTGGTAACGGAAGTTGGAGTTGACCCAACTATTATAGTCAAACGTTCTTAAGTTAACGTTAGTCGTGAAAGTCGTACATTATTATCATAAAAGTATTTTATTAAACAACATTAAACCTTTCGGTACATAGTTCCGTCTTTTTATTAAATGAACCCAACTTTATTAAAAGACGTTTTGAAACGTTTGACCCTCCAAAGACAAAGTTCCAGAATATCCATATAGAGCTCACCTATAACCCTGAAAAGCATGAAGGGTAAAAAGTCAACATAAAGTTGGTGAGCTTTCGGGGTTTTTGTAGTTTCGCAAATAATCATTTGAAAATAATATGATGAAACAAGGCATAATATATTCCTCATAGACTAGCTAGGTACTATGATAATTTAGGTCATAAGCCCATAATCAAACCAAGAAACACGTCGTTGCCCCACAACTATCCAGACATATAAACTCCCTCGCCACAAATCTGACCAGTGCGACTGGTCGCGAGAGCGGGCCATTCTAACCCGATAGATCTACCAATATATTCTGCGGCCTCACCCCTGAGGTTAATGATTATAGGGGGATTTAGGGCTCAATAGTAAATACATCCATACTATGACCCGAACTTATACCCTCACATAATATATTATCCTGTTTAACCCATCATATATTTAAAGAAACATTATTTCATGCTTTTCACCCCAAAACAGTTGAAATAATATTAAAAATGGGGCCGAAGAACTCACCTTGAGTGCGGTTAATGAAATGAACCAATGTGCTTTAGGCTTTTTGATAACGAAACCCTAATCATTAGCATCATGGTCAATACATAATGATTTATGCTTACGAATGCATTTCACCCATTTTATTTGGTTGTATAGCATGTTTTTAGAAATGTATATTTTTGTAAATTTTTAATAAAACCATTATTTTTCCTTATTAGGGTTACATATTTTCCTACTATTATCTATACCTTGCTCATATACTAAATGTCTTGTGTTATGAAACTTATAATTTTTCCAAACATTTATATATATTATAAATCCTATTAGTCGTGAGTCAAGTTTGTTAGTCATAGTGTTCTTTTAGTCTTTTGTTTGATCTTAACCACAATTCCTAGTCTCAAAGTTTATTAGTAGACTTTTATCTAATGAAGACCTTCAATTTTGTGTCCAAATATCTCTATCTTATCTTAGTCATTTTTCCAATATTATTTTCTTATCATCATTGTCACCCAAAATCTTCAACCTAGTTATCATTCTATGTTATTATACTAACAACAATACTTTATCCATAATATTACTTAATGTTTCTAACAAGGTCATAAGACATCAATCCCCAACTCATATGCTTATATACAATATGTGTACATCCATATATGCATTCTCACCATCTAGATTAACCAACTAATATACTTTCATCCAACATTAACCTATTCTAACAAATTTTCAGCTTTATATATTGCCATTTAAAAGACCATTTTTACAACATTATCAACTAAACAACTATTTTACAACCTCTTTAAATGGGTGGATCAAGATTCATCAAGATCTTCATCTTGATTGTTCATGCATGAACAAATATAAGCAATCCAATAAAAGAAATACCTTTGAACACAACCGAGTGATTCAAAGACTATAGTGATAGCACTTTATCTTCTACTTCCGATTACCACTTCGGGTTTTATTTGAAAGTCTAACTAGATTCTTTTAGAGAAAATGCAAGTGAGGTTACTAGTGGTGGTGATGTTGGTGACGGGTGGCGATGTTGGTGGCGGTGTGGTTGACGAGTGGTGGTCGCGGGGGTGGATGGCGTCGGGTGTGGGGGTGGTGGATGGCGTCGGGTGTTGGTGGTGATTGTTACGGGTGGTGGTGGTGATCGATGGTGAAGATGATGAAGGTGTTGGTTGTGGTCGATGGTGGTGCGGGTGATGGCGACGGTGGTTGTTGGTGTTGAAGGTGGCGATCGTGGTTGAGGGGGGAGGTGGTGGCTGGCGACTGGCGGCCGGCGGCAGCAGGTGGCCGGCGGCGGCAGGTGTTCGATGGGGGAGGGTGGCCGATGGGTGTGGTGATGGTGTGTGTGTGTGTGTGGAAGATGGAGAGGGTGAGGAGATGAAGAGATGGTGGTGTTTATAGGGATTATGCAATGGTTAGGTGTCAACCATGCAAAATCCAAATCTAATCACTAGATTTGTGTCATCCATATTATTATTATTATTATTATTATTATTATTATTATTATTATTATTATTATTATTATTATTATTAATAATAATAACCAATTGTTTAAATTGATTAATTTATTAACAAGTTGTCAACTTTGTCAAGTACTGATCATTGACTTTCATGGGTGCAATGCACTGTGTGACGATTCCAAATTCAGCAAGACATTTTTATATTAAGAAAACATTGCTTAATTCTTAAAGAGTTAAACGAGTCAACTACGATTTTTAGTTATTTAAATTTTATAGAATTGAGTTGGCATTGACCTGATTTTGTCGGTTGTTAAAGTCTCCCCCTGTTCAGGAAATTTCGTCCCGAAATTTATGTTGTAGGGTCTCTATCCGACTGATTCTTAAAGAGGTGGGGATATTTCTGTCGCATCTGATCTTCGCTTTCCCAGGTAAATTCAGGCCCTCTCTTCGAATTCCATCTTATCTTGACCAGTTTAATTTGTCTTCGTCTGAGTTTCTGGACCTTCCGATCCATAGCCTCAACTGGTTCTTTGACGAAATGAAGTTTATCGTCAATAAAAACCTCTTCTGGTGGAATGATGAGTGATTCGTCTGTCATACACTTCTTAAGGTTGGATACGTGGAATACGTTGTGCACACTTCCAAGTTCCCTTGGTAGGTTAAGACGGTATGCTACTGGTCCAATACGTTCGGTTATCTCGAATGGTCCGATGTATCGGGGATTGAGTTTTCCTCGTTTACCAAATCTTACTATGCCTTTCCATGGTGATACTTTTAAAAATACTCTGTCACCAGTTTGGAATTCTAACGGTTTTCTCCGATTATCCGCATAGCTCTTTTGCCTGCTTCTTGCTGCTTCTAACCTCTTCTTGATTTGCCCGATTTTGTCGGTCGTTTCTTGGATAATTTCAGGTCCGGTTAATTGTCTTTCACCAATTTCTGCCCAACAGAGGGGAGAACGACATTTTCTCCCGTATAAAGCCTCAAATGGAGCCGCTTTGATACTGGTGTGGTAGCTATTGTTATATGAAAACTCAACCAATGGCAAGTGGGTGTCCCAATTCCCACCAAAGTCCATTACACATGCTCTCAACAAATCTTCCAATGTCTGGATGGTCCTCTCGCTTTGACCGTCCGTTTGGGGGTGGTATGCAGTACTCATGTCTAAGCGAGTGCCCATGGCCTCGTGCAAGGTTTGCCAAAATCTCGAGGTAAATCGACTATCTCTGTCAGATATAATTGATATGGGTACTCCGTGGCGAGATACCACCTCTTTGATATATAGATTGGCCAATCTTTGCATGCCATACGTCTCTTTGATAGGCAAGAAGTGTGCCGATTTTGTTAAACGGTCGATTATTACCCAAATTGCATCGTGACCGTTTAATGTTTTGGGTAATTTCGTCACAAAATCCATGGCGATACACTCCCATTTCCACATTGGAATTGCAGGCTGTTGTAAGAGTCCAGATGGCTTTTGGTGTTCTGCCTTTACTTTGGAGCATGTCATACATTTGCTTACGTATGCAGCTATATCACCTTTCATATTGGGCCACCAATAAAATTCTTTTACATCATGGTACATCTTGTCTGATCCGGGGTGGATTGAGTATCTTGATTTATGCGCTTCGTCCAGAATTAGTTGGCGCAAATCCCCGTACTTTGGAATCCATACTCTTTTTGCAAACCGCATCAGGTTATCGGAGTTAGGTGTTAATTCTCTGATCAATCCTTCAGATTCTCATTCACCAGATTGCCGTCTTTCATTGCTTCCACCTGTGCATCACGTATCCGAATTAAGAGATCAGAGTATATGGTTAACTCTAAAGCTCTTACGCGCAAAGGCTTTTCTCTTTCTTTCCTGCTGAGAGCGTCTGCAACCACGTTGGCCTTGCCTGGGTGATATCTAATGTCACAGTCATAATCACTCAATAACTCGACCCATCGTCGCTGTCTCATGTTCAGCTCTTTCTGGTCGAAAATATGTTGTAAGCTTTTATGATCTGTGTATACTACGCACTTTGTTCCGTAGAGGTAATGTCTCCAGATTTTCAGCGCGAAAATCACTGCCCCTAATTCAAGGTCATGGGTTGTGTAATTCTTTTCATGCGTTTTTAGTTGCCTTGATGCGTAAGCGATGACTTTGTCTCTTTGCATCAACACGCATCCCAGGCCTAAACGCGAAGCATCGCAGTACACGACAAATCCGTCGGTTCCATCAGGGAGTGATAGAATCGGTGCACTACACAGTTTTTGCTTTAGTACCTGAAAAGCTTCTTCCTGGTCAGCGCTCCACTCGTATCTTTGATCTTTACGAGTCAGTAGGGTTAGTGGTTGTGCTACCTTTGAAAAATTCTCGATAAATCTACGATAGTAGCCAGCTAACCCTAGGAATTGTCGTACTTCTGTTGGTGACTTGGGTGCTTCCCAGTTCTTTATTGCTTCAACCTTTGTAGGGTCCACCTGAATACCTTCCTTGTTTATAACATGCCCAAGAAAGTGAACTTCCCGTAGCCAGAATTCACATTTTGAAAATTTCGCATACAGTTTTTCTTTCTTTAGCATTTCCAAAACAAGTTGTAAATGATGCTCATGATCTTTCCGGGACTTTGAGTAAACCAGGATGTCATCGATAAAAACTATTACAAACTTGTCTAAATACGGCTTACAGACTCTGTTCATGAGGTCCATGAACACTGCCGGAGCATTGGTTAGACCAAACGGCATCACCAGAAACTCATAGTGACCGTATCGTGTTCTGAAAGCTGTTTTTGGAACGTCCTCCTCTGCTATCAGCAACTGATGGTAACCGGATCGTAGATCAATCTTGGAGTAGTAACTGGATCCTTGTAACTGGTCGAACAGATCATCTATTCTTGGTAATGGGTATCGATTCTTTATTGTGAGTTTGTTCAATTCTCTATAATCGATACACATTCTAAACGATCCATCCTTCTTCTTGACAAATAATACCGGTGCTCCCCACGGAGAAAAACTTGGTCGAATGAATCCCTTGTCTAATAATTCTTGCAGTTGTTTTGACAATTCCTGCATTTCAGAGGGTGCCAGTCGATATGGTGATCGGGCAATGGGGGCTGCTCCAGGCACCAACTCTATTCGAAATTCAATCTGTCGCTGCGGAGGTAACCCTGTTAAATCCTTAGGAAACACCTCCGGGTACTCCCTCACTACTGGAATATCTTCGATTCTTCGTTCTTCCTTGTTTACGCCAGTGGCCTTTACTAGGAAAGCCTGGTATCCTTTGTTTATATATTCATATGCCCTCATAGCATTAATGACTTTTGAGAAGGGCTTCCCTTTGTCGCCTTGTACTATCAGAATTTTACTGCTACTTATTGGTAATCGAATAAGTTTCTCGGAACAAACGACTTCAGCATGGTTTCGGGAAAGCCAATCCATCCCTACCACTACATCAAAGCTTCCCAATGTGACAGGTAACAAATCGATGCTAAATGAGTGGTCGTTAAGTTGAATGGTACAGTTCTTGATCACATAATCAGATTCTATTTTCTTCCCATTGGCTAGTTCGATTATATATTTTCTATCTAACTTGTAAGGCTTTCTTCCTAGTAAGGGTTCAAATTCTTTTGACACAAAACTTAAATCAGCACCAGTGTCAAACAAGATGGAGGCATAGTGGTTGTTGATAAGAAACGTACCGTTAACCACTGACGGTTCTTGTTGTGCTTCCTTGACATTCATCTCAAAAGCTCTTCCTCTGGCCCTGGACTGGTTCAACTTTGGGCAGTTCTTTTTGAAGTGTCCGATCCTACCACACTCATAGCAAGCTTGATCATTTCTGATTTTCCTTTCATCAGGTTTTGCTCGGCAGTTTTGGCTCAGATGTCCAAGTTTATGGCAATGAGTACAAATCTTACAATCACCCGTATGGAGATAACCGCATTTGTTACATTTCCCTTGAGATTCCTTGTTTACCCCTTTGTTGTTTGATGTTGCGACATAAATTCGTTCGGATCTTTGGTCAAAGTTTTTCCTGTTGCTTGCTTGTCCCTTGGGGTTTTCAAACCACTTCCTTTTTCCATTAAATGGTCTTCTGTTTACTTTGATCGCCTTCCTCCCGATTTCCATCGCACTTTTTCCATGCTCGTTCTTCTTGATCAGGGTTCCATTTCGTATTGCGTCATCAGTTAAGGAGTGTGCAATAGCGATTGCACTTTGGATGGTGGTAGGCTTGGAAGCTGTAACGTTGCTTCTTATTTGGGGTGTCAATCCCCATATGTATCTTTCGATTCGCACGTATTCTGGTGTAACCATGCGGGGAACCAATCTAGCAAGATCATTGAATCTCGACGTGTATGTCCGGATCTCGGCTCCTTCCATGGTAAGATTCCAGAATTCGGTTTCGATCTTCTGGAGCTCGTTGCGTGGGCAGTATTCTTTAAGTAACATCTCCTTTAGTTGTTCCCAAGTAAGTTCATAAGCATTTGCGTCTCCCAAAATCTGTCGTTGAGAATTCCACCAGGATAGCGCCGCGTCTTGAAATGAACAAGTTGCATACTTCACTTTTTGATTGTCCGCACAGTTACTTATAGCTATGACCGTTTCCATCCTTTCAATCCACCTAATAATGTCCAGTGGTCCTTCTGCGCCGGTAAAAACTCTTGGGTTGCATCCTTGGAATGTCTTATATGAACACCCCGCTATCTGACCATTCGTCAAATTTTCAGGATGCCCATCCGATCCAGAACCATTATTAGCACCAACACCAGATCCTGTGTTCGATCCATTTCCCGTTCCATTACTAAGGCCATTGCCCGTATTCTCTTGCCTCCTCCCTTGACTAGCCACTAGGTTTGCATCGTGTTGTTCTAAGGCTGACTTAACATGCTGAGCTATTAGTTGTGCTAATTCTTCCGCGGTAGTTGGTAAATTGACGTTTCCGCTTGAGGGTGTACCTCGGGTTACGGGTGGCATGTTTCAATTCTGTTTTGAAGATAGGGAAGAAGGTGTTTAGTTTACGGATGTTTGCTGTTATAATGACTTACCTTATATAAAAATATCCGTATAGTAATCAAGTATTAATCACGGCCAACATAAATCATAAAGATAAAACTTTTTAAATCCCATAAGCGTCTAATTACACATACATAATTATCAAAACACCCAACAGTTAGTTATCAAAGATCATAAGTTAGAGTCTACATGCATCCTCGAGTCATAACTCGGTCAAAAGAAAGAGTCTAAGCTCTCCGGCTTACATCAATAACTAGCCTAATACCAACCTCCAGCACCAACATGCGTAAGGCATGAAATCATCATCAGACATAATGTAGCCATAGCCAATGCGGTCTCTGCCTGCTCTCCCATCACCATCGCGTACTGTTGTACCGTCACTAATGCTGATTCGGCCACATCTGCTCTCTGTTCCGCCTGGGTCAGTCGATCCCTAGTCTCTGCGAGACTACTCTCCAAATCCGCTATACGGAAGTGCATCTGGCTCAGAGCGCTTTCATCCAGTAGTCTCTCCTCTTCAATCGTCATCAATCTCTCATCCATAGCTTGGCTCACCTCATCCCGGATACTCATCTTCTTTCTGACAGTTAGCAATTCCTTCTCGAGTCGAGCACATTGTGCTACCAGAGTGATCATCATATGCTCGGCGGGCTCGTTCTCCATAGTAGTTCCACGTGGTGCGGAAGTCGACTCTCCCACCTCAAAGGTGGAGGGAATCCCATCTCTCGATGCCCATCCTCTCATAGTTTCCCTGATCCGTCCCCACTGTTCATCTAGCAGTCTGGCTCGTTTGGGCATGGATGTACTCTTCATACCAGCACCATCGTTCACCTTTCTCGTCTCCCTGCGTTTCTTTCGTTCATACACCAACCTGATCCTTGGTGGTGCATCATCATCCATCGTCTTTCTCTTCTCTCTGCGCTCCCTCCGCTCATACACCATCCTGATCTTTGGCGGGCACTGTGCGAGAGGAATAGGGGCTGCTGGGGTCACCTCTGTGGGGGTCTCACCTTCCGGGGCCATGCCTTCTGGCTCCTCGGTAATGGGCTCAAGGGTGACTACAGGTGGTGTGGGGTCCTCATCGTCAGACACAGATATCCAACCGTTTCCCGAATCTTCCATTCCCGGGTACAAGGCAGCTGCAAAGTAAGGCTGGGTCGGGTGATACCATGGTGTAGGGGAGATGGGTTCTGATGGGTCCTGCATGCTACTGCTACGGTTAGGTATCCTCTCTCGGTTAACACGATCAGACATCTACAATAAAAGAGAGTGTGCATGCATACTTAAAATTTTGCAATATTCTAGATAGTATTTTGCTCAAATATAATATAACATTTATGCTTGCATGGTACTCTAATCTAGGTAAGACTTATAACATGGAAATGTCTTTGGAGTCAAAAGTCCTTTTCAAAAGTTATAGTCTAGATTCAAAATTTCTAGTTCACTATAACCGTTGGCTCTGATACCAACTTCTGTCACACCCCGAAAATCGCAGCGGAAGATTCGCGTGACGTGGTGGTAACGGAAGTTGGAGTTGACCCAACTATTATAGTCAAACGTTCTTAAGTTAACGTTAGTCGTGAAAGTCGTACATTATTATCATAAAAGTATTTTATTAAACAACATTAAACCTTTCGGTACATAGTTCCGTCTTTTTATTACATGAACCCAACTTTATTAAAGACGTTTTGAAACGTTTGACCCTCCAAAGACAAAGTTCCAGAATATCCATATAGAGCTCACCTATAACCCTGAAAAGCATGAAGAGTAAAAAGTCAACATAAAGTTGGTGAGCTTTCGGGGTTTTTGTAGTTTCGCAAATAATCATTTGAAATAATATGATGAAACAAGGCATAATATATTCCTCATAGACTAGCTAGGTACTATGATAATTTAGGTCATAAGCCCATAATCAAACCAAGAAACACGTCGTTGCCCCACAACTATCCAGACATATAAACTCCCTCGCCACAAATCTGACCAGTGCGACTGGTCGCGAGAGCGGGCCATTCTAACCCGATAGATCTACCAATATATTCTGCGGCCTCACCCCTGAGGTTAATGATTATAGGGGGATTTAGGGCTCAATAGTAAATACATCCATACTATGACCCGAACTTATACCCTCACATAATATATTATCCTGTTTAACCCATCATATATTTAAAGAAACATTATTTCATGCTTTTCACCCCAAAACAGTTGAAATAATATTAAAAATGGGGCCGAAGAACTCACCTTGAGTGCGGTTAATGAAATGAACCAATGTGCTTTAGGCTTTTTGATAACGAAACCCTAATCATTAGCATCATGGTCAATACATAATGATTTATGCTTACGAATGCATTTCACCCATTTTATTTGGTTGTATAGCATGTTTTTAGAAATGTATATTTTTGTAAATTTTTAATAAAACCATTATTTTTCCTTATTAGGGTTACATATTTTCCTACTATTATCTATACCTTGCTCATATACTAAATGTCTTGTGTTATGAAACTTATAATTTTTCCAAACATTTATATATATTATAAATCCTATTAGTCGTGAGTCAAGTTTGTTAGTCATAGTGTTCTTTTAGTCTTTTGTTTGATCTTAACCACAATTCCTAGTCTCAAAGTTTATTAGTAGACTTTTATCTAATGAAGACCTTCAATTTTGTGTCCAAATATCTCTACCTTATCTTAGTCATTTTTCCAATATTATTTTCTTATCATCATTGTCACCCAAAATCTTCAACCTAGTTATCATTCTATGTTATTATACTAACAACAATACTTTATCCATAATATTACTTAATGTTTCTAACAAGGTCATAAGACATCAATCCCCAACTCATATGCTTATATACAATATGTGTACATCCATATATGCATTCTCACCATCTAGATTAACCAACTAATATACTTTCATCCAACATTAACCTATTCTAACAAATTTTCAGCTTTATATATTGCCATTTAAAAGACCATTTTTACAACATTATCAACTAAACAACTATTTTACAACCTCTTTAAATGGGTGGATCAAGATTCATCAAGATCTTCATCTTGATTGTTCATGCATGAACAAATATAAGCAATCCAATAAAAGAAATACCTTTGAACACAACCGAGTGATTCAAAGACTATAGTGATAGCACTTTATCTTCTACTTCCGATTACCACTTCGGGTTTTATTTGAAAGTCTAACTAGATTCTTTTAGAGAAAATGCAAGTGAGGTTACTAGTGGTGGTGATGTTGGTGGCGGGTGGCGATGTTGGTGGCGGTGTGGTTGACGAGTGGTGGTCGCGGGGGTGGATGGCGTCGGGTGTGGGGGTGGTGGATGGCGTCGGGTGTTGGTGGTGATTGTTACGGGTGGTGGTGGTGATCGATGGTGAAGATGATGAAGGTGTTGGTTGTGGTCGATGGTGGTGCGGGTGATGGCGACGGTGGTTGTTGGTGTTGAAGGTGGCGATCGTGGTTGAGGGGTGGAGGTGGTGGCTGGCGACTGGCGGCCGGCGGCAGCAGGTGGCCGGCGGCGGCAGGTGTTCGATGGGGGAGGGTGGCCGATGGGTGTGGTGATGGTGTGTGTGTGTGTGTGGAAGATGGAGAGGGTGAGGAGATGAAGAGATGGTGGTGTTTATAGGGATTATGCAATGGTTAGGTGTCAACCATGCAAAAATCCAAATCTAATCACTAGATTTTGTGTCATCCATATTATTATTATTATTATTATTATTATTATTATTATTATTATTATTATTATTATTATTATTATTATTATTATTATTATTATTATTTATTATTATTAATAATAACCAATTGTTTAAATTGATTAATTTATTAACAAGTTGTCAACTTTGTCAAGTACTGATCATTGACTTTCATGGGTGCAATGCACTGTGTGACGATTCCAAATTCAGCAAGACATTTTTATATTAAGAAAACATTGCTTAATTCTTAAAGAGTTAAACGAGTCAACTACGATTTTTAGTTATTTAAATTTTATAGAATTGAGTTGGCATTGACCTGATTTTGTCGGTTGTTAAATATAAGAGCTTCTTTATTATTCGCAGATACCTGCTTAATATTATCACAGAATAAATATGGTCTATTAGAGAACTCCTCCTTAAAATGATTTCTATAAAACCGCAAGACCTCCCTTTTAACCAGCTTCGGTTTGGAGATCCAATGCCCATCAACCAACAATCCAGGAATAGCATTGGATGCCAACCGACCCTTGATACAACGGTGAAAAAAGCTCGAATTCTCATCCCCTGATGAGGCCCATTGAACTCTGAATTTTTGTTGTAAATCCCTGTTTTTATGAAACAAAGCTTTTTCCAGCTCTATTTTATTCTCCTCCCAAACCCAAACCTCATCCTCCTCAAGATCCTGGACTTCCATCTTTTTCTCCAGTCTCGCAATTTCTTCTTTACATAACGTCAAGTCCTCTTCTTCTTTTTTAGCGACCTCCTTCCACCATTTAGATAATGCCGATTTTACCGCCCCAAACTTCTTATGCAAAACAATCAGGCGGACTAGAAAACCCATTCTTCTGCAGTTCCCCCATCACCACTTGATCACACCCCTCTCTATCTAACCAGGATTGAACCATCTGAATGGTTTAGCCCCATAATTAGAATCATGAACAGTAATCATCAGCGGACAATGATCAGACAGGTCCCTCGGTAATGCTCTAACCACTGCCCCAGGCCACCTGCTAAAAAACTCTTGGCAAACCAAAATTCTATCTATCTTGCTCATCTTGCAATCGTTACCAGTACCTGTCAGGAATGTGAACCTATTTCCTCTCATAAAATATTCCTGAAGGTTAGTATCATCAATAAACAGATTAAACTCATTAGCCAGCCGTTGATTAAACCGAGAGTTCTTTCTTTCTTCTTCCCCTCTAACCGAGTTAAAATCCCCGAGCACAACCCACATCCCACTATCCGGCTGAATTAAACCTCTCAACTTATCCCACAACACCCGTTTTTCCTTAGCTTTTTGGGGAGCGTAAACATTAACAACATTAATAACTGAATCGTCTTCAACTAAAGTACCGGAAGTGAGTAAAAAATTCCGGTCCTTCAAAGAAGAGACTTTCTTAAACTTCCTGACATTCCAAATGTTCACCAACCCCCCCGATTTACCATTAGCATATACCACATCAAAATCATAATCCCCCACATTCCAAATTTTATCAAAATCAAACCCCTTATCTTGTGTTAATAAAGACTCTTGTAACACTAAGAAATCGACTCCAAACCTACGGACCAACTGTTTAACATCATAAGCCTTTCTCCCATTCCCAATACCTCTAATATTTATTGAGAGGCAATTCATATCAAACCTGATTGTAACCCGTATCCTTGAATCGAGCCTGCAATTCCTTCTTCAAAACCTTCTAATTGAACCCCCAACTTGACACCAAGGACCTTCGTACTATTAATTTCACTAACAAGGTCATTCTCGCTGTAACCATCTTCCATACAGCTCCCAGACTGGCCGAAAGCTTCGTTATCCCCTTTGTTGGTGACTTCGAACCGTCTGCATTATCATTCTCAGGTTCCTCATTCTGCTGCTCGCTTTCTTCCATCAACTCCTGAAAAGAATTAGACAAGTGGGCCGCAGGGTCCCCTCTAGCCTTAACCACATTAGTATCCAGGCCCGAGATGATGGAGTCTATAAGAAATGGGTCTTCATTATCTTTCCTGGGCTCCTTGATGGGCCTCTCATTGCTACTTGAGTATTCCCCACTCCATACAAGCCCATATTCAAATGTTTTTTTTCTTTTTTTCTTTTTAACGTATTTCCACCATCATAATTACCCATTCCCATAATTACATCCTCATTAGTGCTCTTTCCTTTCCCATGAGATTCCAATTCCTCCACACATGTAGGAACATTGATGTCACCTTCCTTTCCAACGTCCTGCACATTAAAGTTAATGCCCGAACTTTCCTCCGCCAAAGATTCCGACGAGTTCATCGGCTGTGGTTCCGACGCTGCCACCTCCGACGTCTCTTTTGGTTGAAAATCTTTCATGTCTTCTTTCTCTGACGTATCACCATCAACCATAAATTCTTCCAGCCAATCTTTAGGGGCTTCAGTAATCCACACCTTGAACGTTTTGCCCTTCCAACGTAAGAATGCTTCATCGTGAATCCGCATCCCATGTCTAACCAGAACACCAATATACTGAAAAGAAATATCTATACCACCTCTCTCAACCCTAGCAGATTTAACTACCGATCCAAACAGATTACCCACATCGTTTACAACCTTATTATCCGTAATACCCAAAGGTATACCGACAATTTTCAGCCATGCCAAACGTTCGAATGGAACCTGTTGACCCTCCCATATCATCGGATTTTCAAACTGCTCATGCCTACCTAAAAATTCATCTCTAGCCATGATAGCAACCTCATGTGACTTAAACTCTATGAGAATCAAAAGACCTCCCAAGCATCTTACCAAACCTTCGTGCAACTTCATCTCCACAAGAATAATACGAATGCTTTGTAAAACCTCCAAAGATTTCAGACGGACCATAATCGATCTCCCCCACAAACCTTTAAAACCTTCTGTTTCATCGGCTACCTCAATTATCTTCCCTTTTGCTGCACCGGAGAAAGCATCTTTATAGGACAAGCCATTGACAAAAGCATTAGTTCTAGCACCATACCCGTTCCCACCCTCATCATGGTCCCTTTTCGTCGACCCTTTCTGTTCCCTGTTCTCCTTCGGATTCTGATTGATCTCGCCTTCTTCAAGCACAAATTTTGCAACGTTGAACTTCAACCTAAAATCACCCATTCGGACCGCCGATAATTTCTTTACCATCTCAGGCTTATCTTTAACATCTACCATAGTAACAAAACCAAATCTCTTCCCAGCCTTATCTCTTTTCCTCGCTATGTAGATGTCGAATATAGTACCCAACCCTCTAAGAACCATCGCCACATCGGCACCACTACAACGATCTGGAAGATGAATACCAACTTAAGTTTCTACTATTCATTTCCATATAATTTCAAATATAAGGAATTGGTTTAACAAATTGGATATTTTGATGTAGAACCTTTTTAATTCATCCTTATTTTGTTTCTCAAAATAAAGAGCTCAAAATTTTGATTTGTAGCATAAGGAAATGTGTACAGTCCAACCTCAATCACTTGAGAATAACAATTTTACTACACAATTTCATATAACTCGATACAAAGTCATATGGTAGCCAATTTATTAAGTGAAATAGAGAGCACGCTAAACAGAAGTGGCGTTTTCAACAGTCCGATGTTTGATTACGAAACTCACTTCGTTCTGCTTTAAATTTAATTAAACATGAGAAAAATGTATTTTCTTGGTTCACTTGCTTGTTGTGACACATGTCATCATTTATACTAGAGAGACAAGAAACGCATAACATATGGGTCAAATGGTCACGACTTACGACGTGCCTCCACTCTAATGCAGTTGCTACAGGCACTTTGTCACTGTCACACATGCACGAAAAAATGTTTCAAATCAGAGCAGCCAACTGATATTTATATCTTATTAGATTCTTACTGATTTGTTTGGTTCCATCAATAAACGATGGGTGTATGAAAGTGATACAATGCTTGAATTCGACTACGATTTGGATGATATTATTTCAAGCTTTGCGTCTATTACCTAAACATCGTCTGCAGTTGCATTATGATTGGTTAAACTGGACTCTCTTAAAATGAAGGTCGAACTAGAAAATCAAATCTCTTAGACGAGTTGTATAATCAAATGTTTTATGCGAATACATAGATTGATAAGTGTACCTTTTACTACAAAGCTTTGTGCACTCTAAATGAAGATTGTACTTTCTACCTTAAACTATGAGTACAGTCAGCACCTTCCATCACTAAAGCTCTAACATCTGTAGATACAAATAAAATAACTACTGGACATTATTTTCAAAAATACACTCTAAAGCTCAACACCACCAAAAAGCTTCATCTCTCAGGCAAACATGTCCCTGATTAGAAAACCAAAACCGATAAGAAAACAAACCTTACGCATTCTTTTTCCCGCCTAAATTTTATAAAAAGAAGACCATTTACACTTGCATCTTCAGTCATTCCGAGTCTTCGGATTCAGAGACTAGAATATGACGAACACGGGGAAAGAATCTGCGATAGGAGTACTCTTTCCTATTTGGATTGATTGATCTCTTCTTCTTTCTACTAAATCCTTCCCCACAGGTCAAATCATAAAGCATTCCCATGCTCCTTTTCTCTTTAATGCCACTAATGTCATTTGAATGCCTACGATTATTTAACAACGCATATGAACAACTATATTATCGAGTTCTCAAAAGTTATTAAAAAAGTAGCAAGCCCTTACTGTTCGCGAATAATCTTAAAAGCCTCTTTTGTTGCATATGGCAAGCCTGTTTTAGGGTCGCGGTATCTGTCATAAACAAATAAAAGATGAGAGATATTTACCAATATCAAACACCATGTAACTTTTGGAGTGATGTCGGTTTTTACAACGGGGTGAGTAGACTACATAAGGGGATTGAAAGCTTACTTTGCAGGTAATCCTGTAACTACACAAACAATCTTGTCCGGATCTGGAAAGAAAATTAAATATAAATAAAAAATTAGCATGAAGAAAGAAAAAGAAAAAGGGGAGAAAACAAAGCCAAAATTACAAAAAAAACACCATAAGAAGCAGAAAAGCAGCAGAATAAGACTGCAATATAAAAATTTATTGTGAAAGCATTTACTTTTGGTTTAAAATCATAAGGTACAATCAGCAGATAACAATTTAACCATTACTCACATGGACCAGAGGAAGTAGAAATCTGAGATTTAAATGATGCCCCGTTAATAAATTCAAGGTATGAATAACCTGAAATGAATGTTCAAAAAATGTTGCATCAACTAAGAGCTGCCAAAAAAACAATTTCCAAATGTTATACAAAACAGATTTGTTAAAAGAAACTTGCCATCTTTAGAAAGGTATCGTATCTGAGGGCCGGTGTAAACAGCTTTATGGACAATTGCTCTTTTTTTAACTTCTTCCTCCCTTGCTAACACCCGTTCTAAGTTCCTTAAGTTCATAATTTCTGCAAGATTTGTTCACAATTTTGTAGTATAAATGTCAAGAACACAATACTCTATTATTCTGATTTATTAATATACCTGTTTGAGCAGCTTCCAGAAGCATCTCTTCTTGGGTCATCCTCTTCTCCTCACCTTCCTTTTTTCTTTTTATAGGCTAAGAACCCATCATCAACAAAAAGATGAACGCGAATGGCATATTAGAATCTTTAACAAGAAATATTAAAAATAACAAATAATAATACATGTTAATAATGATGGCAACCTTCATGGTTGCTTGTAATGCTGCACGTATTGCATCTCTTTCAGCTTGCCTAACAATGACCGCGGTTCGTGTTGACTTTCTAGTTGTTTTTTCTACTTCTGTATCATCAGGCACATCATTATCTTCTTGGGGTGTTGACTTTGACTGCTCAGGATTCGTTTCTTCTTCATCAGAACTATCAGGTTCTGAAACAACCTTATTTTTCTTCTTTTTTGGCAACTGTTTTCCTGGAAATGCCAATCTTTGTTTTCCTGGAAATGACGATCTCTGTTTTCCTGGAAATATCAATTTCTTCTTTGGCCGCTTCCTGAAGATAACTTACATCTTAAGACACGTAGTAATTTGCATTCAAAAATTTCCCTTTTGTTTAATATTTAACGGAAGTACTTAACCTGTCATCTGGCTCGTTTTCGGCTTCCTCTTCTGGCTCAGGTTCCTGTACAAAAGCAAGTAATTTGGTCATGAAATCAGCCAATCGTTATACCGAGATATTCAGAATCATGGTAAACCACCTACATCTTCATCAAAGTCACTGTCAAAAACGTCGGCGACATCCGCTTCTTCTACATAGTTTGTATCATCTTCTTCCTGAAAAGAAAGCAATACATTTAAGATGGCGGCAAGATTAAAGGAATACATATTAGGGAAAAAAAGATAAAAATAACTTGTTCAAGTATTTTGTGAATTCTTTCTATCATCTGAGATGGATGTTTCTGATAGACTTCATAAGATTTTTACCGTTTTCTTTTGCGTATTTTACGAGAACTTTCTGCATTCTACATAACTTAAAACATTTGTCATGTTTTCAAAGAACTTCCAACTTTTCAAATCACCATACTTGGGTTTTCATAGCAAACAAACCATCATTGTTGCAAAAATAGAAAAGAAAAGACTGTAAACTGCGCAAGAATGTGTGATTTTGAACAAAAACAGCATTGTACATGTTTTTGTTTCCCATATACCTCTACCATCATCCAAGATTCTCATTCTTTCAAAATGCAAAGTGATCTTTTTGCATTTAAGCAAGAGCAATAATTACAATGCAATCAAAATACAAATAGAGTTATCAGAAGGTCAATAATTCTAGTTTAAAAACCAAAACATTTTGAACACTTTGGATTTGTTGTGGGATACAGATAAATCCCTTGTCTAGGCAAGAATCCCTATCTTGTTATTCAAACTTATTTTAGCAACTTGACTATAGTCGAAAACCACCTACTCAAGTACTTCTATCATCTACACATGTACAATCAATCACTGCAATTCTTTGTCATGAACATCTAATTAACATGTAACTAAGTCACCAATACTCTGTCCGTATCGTATTTGCCTCTCTTACAGAATCAAACACCTCTAGCAAATAAGTTTATCATGACAAAGTAATCGTGTACTATTCATCTTAGTTGTTTCCACTTTCCACAATGAAACAAATCATAACGTGCTCCTGTTTACTGTAATACATGGTACAACAAGAAGAAATTTAGTTTACTGTAATGAGCTCATAACCTCTTTCAAAGCATCTTGATTCCAGAACTCATCATCCTCTTCAATCTCATCATCAACCAACTTCGTCATCCTATAACAACAATCAACATCCACAACCATAGAGTTAAATCAACCACTTTCACCTATACCACAAGAGCACAATGTATGCACACACACAATAATCCATATGCAAGTTGCAGAATTCAACGCTTACCGTTTCCCCCTTGTTGCCCGTGAAGATCGATCGAGAAAAACAACATCCTCTTTATCAGACTCCATGATTTCAATCAACAAACCCTAAGATCGCTGTCTCTAACACCCTAATGCAAAATTACAAACTCAAAAGTGATGATTTATGCTAACACATTACACTTGCATATATTCTCGTTCGAATGTCACCAAATTCGTTTGGATTAAAAGCGCGAAATCGGAACCCTTGTAAACCCTAGAAAGTAGAAAATTTTAACGGGTAAATTGTCGGGTCGGGTCGGTCGGGTCGGGCGGTGAAGGTCAAAGGGAACGAGATCGAGAAGAAGGGGAATTATTACATGTTTACTCCCTCTTGTTTGCTCGTATTACGATTTTGGACCCGAGCTTAAGGAAATTATAGGTTTAGACTAATAGTTTGCACAAACTTTCGATAAGAACAGCATGTCAAAAGGGTTGTAAATGAATAGAACGAACACGAGTAATGTATGTCTTGCTTGTTTGTGTATGTTCGTTAAAATAATGAACATGTTCATAAAATTTTCACGAACATTTACCGAAGTTTTTTTTGCTCGTGTTTGTTTATTAAAGAAATAAGTGTGTTCGTGTTCGTTTGTTAATTTCATGTAATGGACACAGAGAAATGTTCATTTACACAAATGGTAATATATTCATTTAAAATAGTAAATTAAATTAAAGGACCTTTATCTATATAACTAATTTTATTTTTTAACGTTTATCTTTACTAGTTACACTAAACAACCTTTGCTTATATGATTTGTTGCATCTTTAGTCCTTTGGTTTAACGCTCATTAGTTTTCGTCGTTAAGTTTGGTCATGTGGTTGTCATATGAGGGAATACGTGTAAAATAAAAAAATTAATTTAGGAAAATAGGATCGGTAAAATGTTGAGACTGACAAAGTAACACCTCAAACAGAAAATGACAGCATTATATAATTTATATGTCGATTCAATTTTGAATTATGTCACCTGGTTATTTTTTGTTACACATATACTCTCATATGATAACCATGCAACCTACCTTAACGACGTATATTAATGACCGTTATACTAAATGACGAAGGATGAAACAAAACATATACATAAAAGTTGTTTAGTGTAGTTACTAAAGATAAAAGTTGAAATGTGAAATATGTTATAAAGATAAATGTCATTTTCTGTAATTTACTCTTTTAATATACATTTTTCATTATAAACATTACGCATAATCTATAAAAAATATGTAAGTACAAAATACAACAAGCAAATTGAGTAATAGACATATTACAACGGAGATTGAAAACCTAATGGTTTCATTGAAATTAAAATGGTCAAATGATAGATGATGCCCGAGACATAAAGTATATTTAAGGTTTCATATATTTAAAAATGAAACCAGTAATATAAAAAATTAGAAATATAAAACCTTTTAATGAACGGACATAAACGAATAAATTACCGGACATTCATGATATATAAACAAACAAATATCCATTCATGTTTGCTCTTTAGTTAAATGAACGAGCTCGTATAACCTATTTGATTTTTAAAATTTACCATTCTAACATTCTGAACTAATTATTTAAGTTTAAAATTGAAGTAAGTGTAATATGAGTAACAAAAATTTTAAGTTAGACAACTCATTGGTTATAATCTAATTGCTTCTTTGCTAGATGATTTTATACATTAAGCTAACTTAATAGATTATAGATAACCTCCACCCAAATTTTAGCCATTTAGAATATTTTGGATTTATATAGTTATCAACTATGATATCTTTCATTTACTTACCCAACTGTCCATCTATTAATAAGAAAATAGGCTGAGTCTTGCAGTTATACTAGTGACATATTTTGGTTCTGTTATGCTTTTTGTAACAATGGTGTTGATACAGATGGTGTGAATATTGTTGCTATCAAAGTACTAAACCTCTATCGTCGAGGTGGTCCCAAGAGCTTCATTTCCGTTCGTGAGGCACTAAGAAATACTCGACATGGGAACCTAACAAAAGTCATAACTTGTGCACTGTGATTTGAAGTCGAGTAACGCTCTTCTTGATGAAGATATGGTTGCACGCGTTGGAGATTTTGCATTTTTAAAGATTCTATGTTTTCTTATCTTCTTTGAATTGAACTCAAAAGATACGTTGACTAGAGACAAAAAAGTATGAACTAACACACATTATAATATTAGGAGCGCGCAGCGCGTATGAAGTTAGCAGAGATAATGTAACGAAAATAACTGGATAAGAAAGAACATGAAAATAGCGTCAAGTAAGGGAAAGATGTATTGGTTTTTGGTGTGTAGAGTGAAAACAATATCTTTCTTCATGTTTTACCACGATTACTTCATAGATTTTCTTTCGGGTGTTCGGGTTCCACTTCAGCATTCTCTGTTGAAGATGCCACCGTGTGTCTGTTTTTTAACTCCTCAAGCTGCAAAAAAAAAAAAAGAGAACTTCTGCATTATTATGCTGATAATATTCAAAAACAGTAAACATGTGGCTGTTTTATATGTTATTTTACACAAGAAAGTACACCTTTTTACCCTAAAGAAAGAAGATGAATAATAAATGTATGGATTGACTATTGAAGTCAAATGCACCAGATCACAATTTATTCCAAACGGATGTATTCTCTACATTTTAACTTTTAGAATTTTGGTAAGTACCTTGAGCTGTATCTAATTTACCAACAAAATTAGCAACAGGTTTCATATAAATTCTGAATCTGTGAAATAAGAAAGTTGACTTCAAGGTTGACAAGATGTACCTGACTACATTTTTCTTGATGAACCGCCAAAAGCTCATTGTATCTAATTTGCAAATCAGACATCTCGGCTTGTAGTTTTTCATACTCTGATAAGCTAGGACCGCCTAATTTTTGCTGGACAAATCTGTCAACCAAATAATATGTTTTATGCGTGTAAAATTTGACGAGAAACAAGGTATGATTCTATCGGTCAACATTTAGCACAATATACTTCACATGAAGAAAAAAAGTAAGTTATGCAAAGATGTGGGAACGTACTCAACAGCTGATGAAGGCTTGTCATTCTGTTCGTATAGAGCCACAAGAACTACAAGTAATAGAAAGATTTAAAATAAGCATCTGAGGGAATAGGGATAAAAATAATACACGATATATTTCTGTTCATTTGATTGTGTTAAAAAATGATGAACCTTTAGTCAAAGCATCGAGAACACCACTAGACTCTAAATACTTCCTAAAAGCTTCCTTCTTTGCTTCCTTCTCCTGTAAACATGCAAAATGTACAAAAAATTGTGATTAGAAAATCAAACATATCAAGCATGCATGATCAATTAATGAAATGACTAAATTGTAATTGAAGTTAAATTAAAAACTATCGGTCCGCCATTAATTAGGTTATGACTTGTGAGCAGATCAATCTTCCATTCCATGAGCTCACTTTGTTTTATACATACTAATTAAGGACATTGAGCCATATGTATACAAATGTATGCATCAGCAGCTGAAAACATTAGTAAGATTGACTATGTATTATATAAGCCTATTTTTTTACCATAAGATGGTGAAATCATGAAACAAAATTTGGTTGACTGGTGTATATCCCATAGCTATTGCTAGCAATGGATCAGTAACCTCTGATTAAAGGTTATTAAAGGTTACTATTCATCTTATCTGGATTTGGACCGACTACCATTAGTCCATAATTCACCCATTGATTTTAGTTGGATAACTATGGTCAGTCAACATAGCACACGGTAGCACCTCAGTATCTCAATATGTTAGAAAACTGATCACCATGATTAGCATTAATCAATAAGCATAAAAACAAGATGCCAAAATAGCTGAGGTTTGTTTTTTAGATAAGATTGAACCTTTCAAAGAGAAATAGAGAGAAGGTAACAACAAACAACTAGGTATCTTTCTGGCTCGAATTTGGTGTCAAGTACATACGATTTGGCTCGAATTAATTAAAAATAAGGTAGCCATCAACTTAAGTTGAATAATTGGCTTTACATGCATCTTGCTAGTAAATTAACCTTTTTTTTCTGGCATCAAACATGGTATTAACATAACCAGCAACTTAACTCCATCCCAAAAGTCAAAAGATAAATATTAGATATTAGATATTAGATCTTTTCTGTTAAAGATGGGCAATTCAGCAATTAATCGTTTCATTTAGTTTAATTAAGAAATAAGAACCAAGAGATCTATACATTAAAAAGACCTGCATTGCTGATTCTCATTTGATATCATAGAAAACATTACAATAAATCATTTATGCAGAGGTTTGATTGAACCTGTAAACACTCAAATCGTAAATGATCTCAATTCTCAAACCTATACTACTAAATACATGACTGATATAAGATCTTGTTGCAATTTCAGTAAGAACTGCATACTATAGCAGTAATTGTTACATATATCAACTCAATTTCAAAATTATCTCAAATAATTGAGAAATCCATGTCAATTTTGAAGCTAAAAATGCAACCCCTTTGGCATCAAACTCAAATTGTACCCCCTTATCCTGAATCGAAGATACATTATCTCTTATTTCGCACAATCGACGACACAAAGAAGTAGAATCAGAAAGAACAAAGAATACCCACATCAATTACTCGATTTGATTGCGATTCGAACACACAGATCGACACAAATTGATAACTTTTACAAAGTATGATGCCCAAATCAAAATTTTAGAGAATTAAACAAATGTAGGAATGAAATCTAGGAAGAACTGACCATTATTCTTCTAAAGCACCATAGATTTGAAGGCTTGAATGGGAGACAGATTTGGTGTTTGCAGATTTACTGGCGAATTAAACGTTGTGAACGTATGTATGTAAGAATGTAAGTATTTCAGGCTAAGATCACGCACCTGCGTAATTATGAAGATATAAACAAATCTTTTTTATGAGGGATATTATTGTAAGCATCATTTGCAATTAATAAGGGTTATGGGATGTTTTTATTACGGTCCTAATGGGGACACCGCTGGTGTTTTTGGGGGCATGCCGGGTCAAAAGGTCACGGTTAGGGCTTGCGGTCACATTTTGATACCTAACCGTGACCGCAAGGGCTTGCGGTCACGGTTTTGTTTGGCCTACCCGTGACCTCGTGACAACAAAACGACAAATGGGTTGATAAAGTTTGAAAACCGGTCACCAAACCGTTACGGTTTGGCCTAACCGTGACCTCTAGGGTACGAGGTCTCAGTTTAAGGTACGATGTAGATGTGATTTTGACAAAATGACCGGGATTCGCGCCACGAACCGTCACGTGGAGGCCAAACCGTGACGGTTTGTGCACCAGATTTTCACCTTAAATACCTTTGAGCTTTCAACACTCGACATCTCATCCAACACTCGAAATTTTTTTATTTGAGCTTTCATTCATCCAACACTCGAGATTTTTCAGCCTTCGTCATTCCAAAAACACGTTAATTCAAAAACAATGTCGGGTTCGGGAGATCATTATCAAAAGCCGAAGCTTTCAGATTTGAATGAGGTGCCACATATCGAAGATTCGAATCAGGTTGAACTAGTATATGTTTTATTATAACTTATTATTTGAAATATCTAACCATTATCTTTTTTAGGAATATTACGTATACGGGAGTCACCCTTCGTGGGGGGAGGAGGAAACCAACCCGTCGAACACATTTGCTCAAGAGGCGTACAACTCTTTATTTGGATCGACAGGTTACGGTGAAGGGTACAGATATCCCCCTTGCAATTCTTACGGGCATTCCCCGAACACGTACCACTCACAAACAGACCCTGAGAGCACGATTGCCAGCAGCGGGGACCGTCCTGTCGGAGGAATTCTTACAGCTCGTTGGAGAGCGCGACCGTTTTTTTGAGATCATCGGCGAGGACGGCCCGTGGGAGCAGCTGTTCCGGATGGGCGACCCTACCCATCGAGGACCGCCACTGGGATGAGCATCGTTCGGAGTTTCCCCGACGGCACGTGGCACCTGCTCAGTAGATACCATGAGCTAGTGGCATGGGTGCCCGGGCCGTTGGTGGACCCACCCGAGCTGGCGGGGGCTGAGGTCCACCTTCAGGCTGCCACGAGCCCCTTGGAGGCGGGGAGGATCAGCCCATTCCTCCGCCGCACGACCAGGACCCGCCCCAGCATCCTCAGCGCGTGTACCATGCCGTGCGATTGCCTGCTCAGGTTCTTGATATGCTTCAGGACACACGAGACAGGGTTACGAGGCTGGAGGATATGACGGACTGGGTCATCCAGCACATGGTCGCGGACTATGCCGCCTCGGGTACGCCGTTGTTGTCACAGCCACCGAGGCGGTTAGGCCATGACGGTGATGGCCCATCTGGCGCGGGCGGGTCTGGTCAGGGCAGCGATCCGGAGATGACGGATTAGATATGTATTTTGTTTGTATTTTATTTCTTTTTGTATGTAAAAATTCGTTGTATATATATATGCAGTTTCAGTTATGATGACTTGTATATTTGGTTATGTTTGTTTGGTTGTGTTTCTTTGTTTGTTTGTTTTATATTTGTAATATTGATAATGTTAATTGTATATGTTTGATAACAACTGATTTTTACGATTTGGTTAACCATGTGATAAAATAACAACCAACTTGTTTAATAAATAATAAAACACAAAAATTACTTGTAATATGATAAATTAATAATAAACACAAAACACAAACACGTATGTTACGATTAGGTTAACCGTGCGATAAAATAAAAATAAAAACAAACTAGTATGATTACTCAAATTTAGAAAATATATACAATATGTCTGTATAATGACAACCGATTTTTACAAACTCGTAAACAAATTAAACACAAAACCGTCATATTAATAATAAATAAATACTTGTAATAAGATAAATTATTAATAAACACAAAACACAAACTTGTGAGTTACGATTAGGTTAAACGAGTGATAAAATTAAAATAAAAACAAAGTGATATGATTAAAAAAATATAGAAAATATAGGCAATATGTCACGGTTTGGCCAAACCGTGACATATAGACCCTTAAACCTTACCTGCGTACAATCAATTCCCCATTAATTACATACCCAATCATTGGGCAAGGGATCCCCAGATCTAACTGTCACGGTTAGGCCTCACCGTGACAGTTAGGTCTCACACCCGACTGAACGGTCACGGGGAGCCCTAACCGTGACCGTTTGAGTCGGTTTTTCCCAGGAAAAAGCGGTGTGTGCAGAATTCCCTTTTATTAAGAGCTACCTTTTAATTAGGGTTGTCAATTGTAGTTTATTACATGACTAAACCTGTTTAAACATTTAGATTGTATCTTTGAACCATTTAGCATTAGAGTTACATCTTAACCATTAAAAACATGAATCATTTAAAAGATAGTCTCTTAATAATCATTAAGAGTCCCTTTAATATTTTTATAAAAAGTTAGATAAAATTTATTATAATTAGAAAAAATAAAAGTATGTGAGTCACCATTTTATAGAAAAAATATGACACGCCATTGAATACTTCATGTACTTCTCATAGTGCTACTGTTTAAATTTTATTAGTTATCAACTAAAATTTTGTCTTCAAAGATAGATTCTGATAAATTAACATACCATCCCACCAGTAGTTGTACATTTAAATCTTGAATAAATGAAAATGTGAATGTTTCAATAGTAGAGTGGGTGTAAATTTAATGATGTATACACACCGATAATTTTTTTTAAAACGATTATTAAGATAACATTATCAAGATTAAATTATTCTAGTATTCTTTAAACCACATGTCAAGAAATAAACTAAATTTAAACACTATAAATATCACTTAAACTTATATTTTTTATAAATGACTTTACTTTTTAAATTGGGATTGGTGGCCTAGTGACAGATGTTTTGCATCTAGGTACATCATTATAGGGGAGATTTAAAATTCAATACTTAACAAGTGTAATATATGTTGGGTAATGTAAAAGTATGAGTATAATAGATTTATCATTTTAAAAATAAATAAATGAAAAACTTTATTGTCTATATTATTTACTCTCCAAATCATCTAATACATATGAGTCCGTTGAAATTTCAAACTTACAACTCATTTAAGTTCGAAGGAGGGAAATAGAGATGCGTAAGCGTAATTGAGAGTTTCTGACCATCTTGATTTTTTTAATCATTAAGCAAAGTACAAAACTAAAAATGGTTTATGGTATTAATTGTGAATGAATCCCCATTGATAATCAAGGTTCCCTAGGGGAGAAGATGTAACTAACCCTACCACTAATCAAGGGATAGATATACATGACAACTAGAATGGATATACACGACATAAATTTAAATATGTGACCAATCTAATCTATTGCTAATATTCCCCCGCAGTTGTAGCGGGCTACGGAGAGACGCTTAAACTGGAGCGGAAGTCTTGAAACAACTGTCGTGTGGAGAGGAGACGGAACATGTAAAACACGGATATGGCCAACCCGAACCTTTTCCCGAACAAAGTGGATATCAATCTCGACGTGTTTGGTCCGTTGATGCTGCACGGGTTATCCGACAAGTACACTGCAGAGACATTATCACAAAAAACGACTGTGGCAGTAGTTAAAGGAACATGCAAGTCGAGCAAAAGGTTACGGGTCCATGTGGCTTCAGCCACGGCGTTCGCGACTCCCCGGTATTCCGCTTCGGCACTAGAACGGGAGACCGTGTGCTGTCTTTTAGAAGACCATGAGATGATGTTATCGCCGAGGTAGATGCAGTAGCCGCTAGTAGATCGACGTGAATCCGGGCAGCCACCCCAATCGGCATCCGAGTAGGCCACCAAGGAATGATTGGAGGAGGGCCGGATACGAATACCGTAGTCGATGGTCCCTTGTAAATATCGAATGATGCGTTTCATAAAAGCATAATGCGGGTCCCGGGGGGCATGCATGAACAAACACACCTGTTGTACCGCATAGGATATATCGGGCCGAGTAAATGTGAGGTATTGTAGCGCCCCGGTGAGGCTGCGGTATAGTGTCGGATCAGAAAATAGTGGACCGGCGGTGGCACTAAGCTTAGTGTTGAGGTCGACTGGAGTAGTGCAAGGCTTGCAGGCGCTCATGGAGGCGCGTTCAATGATGTCCTTGGCGTATTGCGCCTGGGATAGGAACATGCCAGATTGGTTTCTCGTGACCTTGATACCCAAGAAGTGATGTAGGTGGCCTAAGTCGGTCATGGCGAACTCCCGGGATAAGGTATTGATGATGTCACGAAGTAACCTGTCGTTGGAAGCTGTGAGGACGATGTCGTCCACGTATAGTAACATGTAGGCGACCTGCGTCCCGTGCTTGTAAACAAACAGAGAGTTATCACATGCACTGCTGCGAAACCCATGTTTGGTAATATAAGAGGCGAAGCGGGTGTACCAAGCTCGCGGGGCTTGTTTGAGTCCATATAGCGATTTTTTCAAGCGACAAACCATGTTAGGATACCTTTGATCAACGAAACCCGGTGGTTGATGCATGAACACCGTTTCGTTTAAGTGGTCGTGAAGAAAGGCGTTCTTGACGTCCAGTTGATGGATTGGCCAAGAACGGGTGACCGCTAGGGCGAGGACGGTACGGATGGTAGCCGGTTTAACCACCTGGCTAAACGTGTCTTCACAATCGATCCCCACGGTTTGAGACTTTCCATTGACAACTAGTCTCGCTTTGTAACGTTCCAACGAGCCATCGGATTTAAATTTGTGGCGGAAAAGCCACAAGCACCGATAACAGGCCGATTGGCCGGTCGTGGAACCAATTCCCAAGTCCCATTGTCCTGTAACGCTTTAAACTCGTTTTGCATGGCATGTAACCAATTTGGGTCGGCAAAGGCTTTGGCGTAGGTGGTGGGGACGGGTGAGAGGGTGGTGGTATGTAAGTTTAGGCGATGAACCGGTTTGGTAACGCCTGCTTTGGAGCGAGTTTGCATGGGATGGTGTGAGGGTGGTGGGTGTGTTGAAGTGCTGGCCGAGGAGGGTGGGGGGTATGGTGGCTGCTATTGGTAGAATGGTGAGTTTGGGGGATAGGTGGGGCGGAGGGGGTGGGCCCACGTGGTGGTGGTGGTGGTGTGTCGGCCGTGGTAGATTGTGGTGGTGGTCTAGCGGTATGATGGTAGAGGAAGCCCGGTGGTAAAGGGTCATCAAGAAAGGTGTATTGTGAGGTGTTTGAGGGGGTGGTGGTAGGGAATGTTGTCTCATCAAAAATAACGTGACGTGAGATAATGATTTTACCCGTGGAAGGATCTAAGCAACGGTAACCTCTAAAGTCGGGTGGGTAACCAAGGAAGATGCACCGGATAGAGTAGGGTGAAGTTTGTGTGGTTGAGTGGCCGAGGTATTTGGGTAGCATGCACACCCGAAAACACGTAAGTGATCGTAGGTGGGGTGACGTAGGAACAGGGCAAATGTAGGTGTGTAAAAGTTGAGACGTTTTGTTGGTAGGATATTGTGGAGGTAGGTGGCCGTATGGAGGGCCTCGACCCAAAACGTGGGTGGTAGGTGTGCATGAATGAGAAGTGAGCGGATGATGTCGTTGAGGCGACGAATCATCCTTTCGGCTCGCCCGTTTTGAGGTGACGTTTGTGGACATGAAAAGCGAAAGAGAAGGCCGTTGTTGGTGGCAAAGGTTTTAAAATTATGGTTATCAAACTCACCGCCAAGATCGCATTGAAAAGTTTTGATATTCCGGTTAAATTGAGTGTTAATTAGTCGATGGAACTTGACAAAAGTGGTAAACGTTTCAGATTTGTATTTTAAGGGATAAACCCAAACAAAGTGGGAAAAATTATCTACAAGAACCATATAATACTTATAACCGGATTGACTAGTGATTGGTGACGTCCAAAGATCGCAATGCACGATATCAAACGGTGAAAAAGTATAAGTATTTGAGGCATAAAAGGATAAACGTTTACTATTAGAAAGTTGACAAGAATTGCAAACAAATTTGTCTTTATTACAATTTAAATTAAAACGACTATTAAGAATATCTAAAACTTGAAAACCCGGATGCCCGAGACGGTTGTGCCATTGTGGAGATGGAGAGGCGAGGAGACATGCTTGAGGTGGAGGTGTTGGCGGAGTGAATGGATAGAGGTCACCGGTGCTATTATGGCGGGATAGAATCCTTCCATTGGTGAGGTCCTTCAAAGAAAAACCGAACGGGTCAAATTCAATAGATAAGTTATTCTCACGTGTAAATTGGCGGACGGATAAGAGGTTTTTAATAATGTGTGGGCTATATAGGATATGAGGCAAGATATAGGTGTGGTTGGGTAGAGTATGAAAGCCTTTACCGGACCGTGTAATTGGTAAACAATGCCCGTTGCCCACGAGAATATTGCGTACAGTAGATGAGATAGGGTGTTGGATCTTACCGGGATCGGACGTGATGTGGGAAGAAGCTCCTGAGTCCATATACCATGCTGGATCCGGTTGATGTAGGGGCAAGTTGGTGAGGGCCGAAGGGAGATCGGATGGGCTGAGCGCATCAAAGTCGGTGACTGAAGGAGCTTGTGGAGTGGGCTGGGCCTGCGGATCAGTGGAGTGGGCCGAAGGAGGGTAGTGAGGAGTGTTTGGGGCAGGCCCGGTGTAATGGGCAGCGGGTGGGTTTTGGGGCGTGGGTTGGTTGAAGGGTGTGTTGGGCCGCCAAGGTTGTTGGGTTGGGTATGGACATGGCGGGCTGCTCCACCAGGCCCAATTCGGGTAAGGGGAGAACGGGGTGGTGTTGGTGTTGTTATAGGTCGAGCGGCCGCGCCCATGACCGCCTCGATTTCCTCGGTTTTGTCCGCGACCCCGACCGCGACCCCGGTTGTTGAAGTGGGGCGGTGTAGGGTTGTTGTATTGTTGTGGGCTGTTAGTGGTGGGTGCAACGAGGACTGAAGAGGAGGACTTTTGACGGGCGGCTAGGCGGTGTAATTCAAGTTGGAGCATACTTCGTGCGGTATCCCAGGTGGCGCTGCTTTGATTGATGAAGGTTCCCACCGTGTCGTACTCCGGTGGAAGTCCGCGCACAAGTTGAAGCACGAGACGGGCCTCAGAGATAGGATGGTCCACGTCGCCGAGTTGATCGGCTATATCCTTGAGGCGTTGACAATAATTGTCTATGGATGAGCACGCCGAAAGAGTGAGATTGCAGAACTCACTTTCGAGGGCGGCGGCGCGGGAACCTTTATTGCTTAGGAAGATGTTTTCAATCTTGATCCAGACGGCCCGAGCCGTGGAGTTGGTGTCTAGGACTCGGACGAGCAACTCATCCGATAGCGTACTGTAGATCCACTGTAGAACGAGCGCATCGATTTCTTTCCATGCTTGATAGCCATCGGTTTTCGGTTCGGGTGGCTTGGTGTCGTCGATGTGATCTAACACTTTGTAAGCGGTAGCATGAAGCTTAAAAAGTTTGGTCCATGAAGAGTACGTGACCTTGGATCCGTCCAGGGTTCGTACCTTCGTTTGGATATTCGTGACCGAGTACGCCGGGTGTAGGCTACCGGGTTTGGGATCGTTAGGGACCTTGGAATCGGAGGTCTCGACTAAGGGTTCGGTCATGGTGGTTTTAGGATTCTCAGAACCATAGCTCTGATACCGTAAAAGTGGTTTATGGTATTAATTGTGAATGAATCCCCATTGATAATCAAGGTTCCCTATATATAGGGGAGAAGATGTAATTAACCCTACCACTAATCAAGGGATAGATATACATGACAACTAGAATGGATATACACGACATAAATTCAAATATGTGACCAATCTAATCTATTGCTAATAAAACAACACATTGTCATTAAGAAGTTTCTTTTATTGTCATTAAGAAGTTTCTTTTTATATAAAATAAGTAACCAGTTTAAGCCACCATTGAATTGTTTTAGGTAGCATGATGGACAAAACCAACTCGAACGCATTGATTTGTTACTAATTTAATAAATATCGTAGTTAACGGGTCGACTTAAAGCTTTTATCACAAACAACCAAATTGAACATGCCATAGTATTTTAAAGATATCAGTGTCAAATCAGACGCGAATCTTGAAATTTTTTATGAGAGACCGAAAGTCTCAAGTCCAAAATCAAAGAGGACGAACTTAATAAAATATAATTTTTTCAAAAACATAAAATTTCACTTTTGAGAGAGAACCATAAAAACGGACCCTTAGTAAAATCATGTTAGGTTGAAGGATTAAATTAATAAATTATAATGACCTATGTGTTTATTCACATCAAATATATAAAAGCATGACTTAGACACATATCATCCAATAAATTATCTATATAACTAATCAAACAGGCCCTAAATTTATTTTTATTATTATTGCTTTTTAGACGGTTCGTTAGTAGCTGGGAACACAATGTCAGTAATTATTCGACCATATCAAAGATTAAACCCATGATCTTCAAGAAATCACTCTAAAACCAACTAACCGTTAGACAAAAAGATCATTGGCTTCTTAAATCATTAGACAAAAAGATCATTGGCTCAAACAAGTCCTTAAACCGTTCTAATCAAATTCCTATTACGTTAAATCATTAGACAAAAAGATTCTTAAATCATTAGACAAAAAGATCATTGACTCAAACAAGTCCTTAACCTCTGTTAAGTGTTAAACCGTTCTAATCAAATTCCTATTACGTTAATGATCGTTTCGCGTTGTGTGAGAAAACCTAAGGGGGTTGTTTGATAATATCTGAATGATTAAGTGCTGAATCAATAAGAGATCTGAACCATTAAGTGCTGAATCATTAAGATGTCTGAACCATTAAGAGCTAGTATATCACTTAACTATTCAAAACAAATGTTTGACCAATTCAGATAACATGTCTTAATCATTCGGCATTAGATCTTTTAACCATTTAGCATTAATATAATGTTTAACCATTCTCTCAATAACTTAACCATTCAGATATTTGCTCGTAAAACAAACAGTCTGAACCATTAAGAACTGAATAATTAAAAAAGCTGAACTTTAACCAGGCTGATAAAGCGAAACAGCTCTAAAAAGTAAAAAACATGACCCTTGTCTACAGCAGGATCATCATCAATCGCATAGGGTTTTGTTTTTGCAGCAATTACTGAATTTCTTCGATTAGCAATTCTGATGAGTAGCAAAGAAGCAGAGTATCACTCCAATGATTTCGATTGGGAGGAGCTGAGAGAACGCATTGAGGATGATCCTACACTTCGCTATCATCTCACCCCTTTTACCCCTCAATCTCCATCTTCATCTTCGCTAGATTCTCAATCGTGGAACCAATTTCACTCTCGTCACTCCACCGGAAAGTTCTTCAAGGTACGTGCAATTCAGTTTCCTGTTCAGGTCGCTGATTTCTTATCATATAGGTGTCATGATTGTTCTTAGATCTGTTAACACACACCTGTTAATAGAATACGAAGGATGATAATCAAATTGTTGATGAATTGTGATTGTAATGTGGATTACAAGTATATTGAATTGCTTTGGGTAAATGAAGGAATTTAAGATTAGTGGGATGATTGGGTATTCAAGATAGTTTCCCTAGGGTTAGAACAAGTTATGGGACTACGATTTCATTTCGTGAAGCTGTTTTGGTCATGGGTGTTGGGGATATTGAGAGAAGCATGCTGCTTGAGTGATTGCATACAATGGTAGCAATGTACTTTGCAAAGTAGTTGGTGTTGGCCAAAGAATTGAATCGAAAACTTAAAAGCTTAATTGTGTGTTACTACTGATGAGAATCAAGAAACTTGGATATGGTGTCTTGCAAAAAAAGTTTATCTTTTTCAGGTTTTTGTACTCATATGTATATGTAAACGGGTCAAGTTGTTTAAAAGGTTACTTGTTTGTGCAGGAGAGACGGTATTTGTTCAAGGAATTTCCTGAACTAGCTTCTTGTGGGGAATATTTAAAGTTATTGGAGGTGGGATGTGGTAATGGAAGTACTGCTTTACCAATCTTACGGTAATTAAAAACGTGTACTTTATTGTGAGTATGTATTGAATTAGGCTGTCTTTACGAAGAATATTCTATGTAGTGTATTAGTTATGAAAATTAATGACAAAACATTAAATCTGAGTTTGTTTTTCTCTTGCTGTGTAGTTGCAAAGAAAACACCCTTGTATTTGCCTGCGATTGTAGCACAGAGGCACTTGATAGGGCGAAAGAAATCATACATGCTTCGAATGTGGCATCAGCTAGAAGCCGTTTTCATCCATTTTGTTGGGATTTTTCTACGTGTCGGGTTCCTAAGTGGCTAATTTGTGATTCTTGCCACAAAACATCTCTACAAAAGCAGAATATATCTTATTCCAACTTTGACAGTAATGAGAGAGATTCTACTGATATAAATTTATCAAAGAAAAGTGAATGCTGCGTTGGTGGGGTGGACTTTATTACACTGGTATGCCTCATCATCTTTAATATTCTCTCCTTGCCTGTTGGCTGCTTTATTTTGCTTTCTAGACCTTAATTTCGCTATACAAAGTTTGTCAGATTTTTACTCTCTCTGCTGTACCGCTTCATAGGATGTCTGCGGCTGTTGCTGAGTGCTTCTCTGTTTTAAAACCTGGTGGATTGCTTTTCTTCAGGGATTATGGTAGGGACTGCTTAATAAATGTATAAGCCCTTTAATTATGAAAATTAATGGTTCATTTGTTCATAAAAATTGTATGTTACTATGTTCACAGAAGATGTAACTTTTAGTGTCTTGATGTTTGTGGTGTGTGCTCAAATTTGTTGTCGATTGTTTCAGGTCTTTATGACATGACCATGCTTCGATTTGAGGCTGATAAAAGAGTGGGATTTAGGGAATACAAACGTTCTGATGGCACTCGTTCATACTTTTTTTCTTTGGATATTGCTCGTGATCTCTTTCTAGGTGCTGGTTTCATTGAGGTAATTATCTTCTTTCCCGGAAGTTTCTTTTATCACTTATTTTTCCATTATACACAAGTCAAACAGTCAACTTGCAGTTACATGTACATCACTGGACATCACTGACATACTCATCATTCGCACCCGCTTGCTAATAAAAAATATGCTTGTTTGAGTTTATTTATAAGCCATTTTGAGGAAGATTTATGTTTTCAATCTTTCAAACTTATTTATTCCATTAACAAGTAGTTATTCATATTGAAACCTGTTTTGCAGGTCGAGCTTGAATATTGTTGTGTGAAGTCAGTAAATCGTCGCAAACAGAAGACAATGCATCGGGTTTATGTTCATGGGAAGTTCCAAAAACCCATGTAAGTTGATTTTTTACTAAATATGATTCTAGCTGATAGATAACCATCAAAAACAACATTAAAGAACTGAAAAGAGAATATATCCCTTTGAAAAAGAGTTTATTAGCATCATCTTGACTTTGCCTTCGCAAACCTTATTCTTATGACAGAGGTACTGTAATAAAATATTCATTTAATCGATCGCGTATTCTAAACTCCTTAACGATGTGGAGTAAGTACGTACATTCTACAAGCATGAGATTCTACAGCTGCCGTGATATGTCCTTGTACTGATTTTCGAGTTTTATGCTGCAAAGAAAAACAAACCAAGTGTGACATGCAGTTACTAATTACTACATGCTAGAATGACTTAAAAATGAAACTTTCGGAAAATAAAGAACTTTTTTCTTAAAGTTTTACCGCCCATAAGTCACGAGCTATAACAACTGTTGTTGAGTTGAGTCCTATATCGGACCAATAAGCAGTAATTTCGGCAGTTGAGCTTCCTCTGTTCCATAGAATTACTGCAACTTTGTTATGTGCTAGAGGGCTAGCCCAGACCTGCATTTTTTCTTGCTATTTTAGGTTTTGATTTGGAACGGATGGCGTAAACGAGCCGAACTGAAGCTTGCCTAAGCTCGGACCCAACTTGTTTAACTTAAGAGAGCTTGAGCTCAGCTTGCTTTGAGCTCTATTTCTAAAGCTTTAGCTTTGACTGCGAGTAGTTTTTCAAGCTCTAAGCTCATCTTGTTTAAAATTTATTTATTATTTTGTTTATATACATTTATAGTTATTTATATATATATATATATTATAATTGTAATTATAATTATCACAACATATATTAAATAGTTATATATCATAATTTATATAATAGTAATGATTATTATTATGTAAATTTACTCAGGATGGTCGACCAAGACTACCTCCTTAGCTGCCGAAAATGAAAGGTGAAACTGCCTCTCAGGTTTGGTCTTATTTGAAAGGTGTTCAACATGCTAGTTTTATTTGTTCAATAGTTCAAATAAAAAGTATATAAATATCAGCTCTTTAGATGCATGAGCCTACTCAAGCTTGATATGTAGAGCCAGGATCGAGCTTGTTTTTTGAATGAAGTTCAATATAACTTGAGTTTGTTCAACTGTTTAAGCTTGGCTCGATTTTAACTTTTAACGAGGCAATCTCAAGTAGCTCATGATCGACATGAATAATTTATACTCCTATTTGTAACTACATAGTTATTATTATACAATGAACAACATTTTACCTCCAAATCACCATTTTTGTTAACCTTCTTCCCCTGGACTCCAAGGCTATCTGCATAAACTTGAGACTGCTGAGTTGATTTTCTAAATGTACAACAGTAAAATAATTACAAAATCTCTTAACTGATATTGATTCACCGAGATAACTTCTTTATTACTGAGTATTTCATATGTTTCATTGCTCATTGATCGCACGTCGCAACCGACCAATAAAGGGGCCTAGAATGTCATCAATCTCAGTCTTTGTTAAAGTATCATAAAAGTAAATATTTCGGCACAAATGACATACCTTTGCTAATGCCCAAATGCTAAAATGTGAACGATATTCCTCTGTTGTCATGCCTCCATTCCCAACTTCTAACATATCAGAATCTAAGAGCAAATCACAACATAACACGATCTTAACAACCGTTAAACTATTGCACGGATAACAAAAGTTTGCAGTTCCAAAAACTAAAGTGTTAAGCGGGACGTGTTGTCATTTGACAAGTCAAACCCAACACGAAACCAAAGATGTGGCATGAAATTTGACAAGTCAAACCCAACACGAAATCAAAGATTTGGCATGAAACCAAACAATAAAAGAACATGAAAATCATGTTAGACACACAAACCCAAACATGACATGCCTTTTTTATAGGATGATACACATGAACCCAAACATGACAAGTTGAGTTATGATTTCACAAACAAATTTATTTTAAACACTAATAAAAGTAAACAAACTAAACGGTCGACTTGTAAAAACCCGTCAGATTGACCTGACCCTTTTAGCTAAACGTGTTTGTGACTTTAACCTGCTAGAACTTGTTTAGACTAATCAAATCTTTGAACTTCATGTAGGTTTTCGTTTTAAAAATTCACACCCCTAAACTAAAAATAAAAAATAAAAATTCTAAATTACCATTCCATCCACCGGGTTTTGCATAAGCAGCCCATTTATCATTTTCATCAGCCCGTGAAGTCATGCTAGCAGCAAGAGAATATAAATTATTTCAATAATGAAATAGATAAATGTATAAATATATAAATGTATAAACTATATAATTTAAATGATTTATAAATGTTGATAGTGATTTGATTTTGAAGTTTACCTATCCCAATTATCAGAGATATCTCCTGTGGTTCTCCAGCTATTGCCAACACCATGTGCCCAAGTTGCAGGATCATCTTGGCCCCTGAAATAATAATAAGCTCATTTCGTGACATTATTATTAATAATATTATTATAATTCTATTTAAAGACTTTGGTCGGTGCTTTTTTTTTTCATTTAAAGAATTACTATTCTATTTAAAACTTTTTATATGTTTTTTTTTTCTTTTTCTATTTAAAGAATTACTATTCTATTTCTTTTCTTTTAAGGGGATGGTCTATTCATTTGATTTACAGTAGAGAGAGAGGGTTAGAGAGAGAAACATTAGAGATGCGCGGTCGGTTGCGGTTCTGCTTCCGGCGGAGGAGGGCGATGGCCGCTTGGCTTGCCGTTTCCGGCGACGCCGCATGGCCTGTCGTCTCCGGACATCTGCGCCATCACAAGTTTGGCCGGTTGCGGTTTTGTTTCCGGCGGAGGGCGATGGCCGCTTGGCTTGCCGTTTACGGCGACGCCGCTTGGTCTGTCGTCTTCGGACATCTGCACCGCAACAAGTTCGACCGGTTGCGGTTCTGCTTCCGGCGGAGGAGGGCGATGGTTGCTTGGCTTGCCGTTTCCGGTGACGCCGCTTCATGCTACCATCTCCACTATAGAAAGAAAAAAGTAAAGAAAGATAAAATTCGCTAGTGGTAAGCCCTCCATAACTCAACCTGCAACTTTCTTTACAAAAGCTTCAAGATTTCAACTCAAACCCACAAAGATCTAACCTTTTTCACCTGGGTTTGTTCTCTGTTGCTACTTTCTTGATCTTCAATCTTGAATCTTGAATCTTAAATCTTGAAACTTGATTGTGTGTTAATGGTGTTTGTGTGAGTTTGTGTGTAATGGGGGTCAAAGGGTAACGTAAATAAAGATGATGGTGATAATGAAGTAGGGGTTGGGAGTCCCCAGGAGCACGTGTGGTTTTATCACACTCACATTCGCTAACGGGTGTACTGGTGCTTTGTGTGATTGTAATGTTTAATTAAGAAAAAGATAATTATATGTAGTGTTGCAACTGATTGTCAAAATAAATATAAAGTTAAAAAATAAAAACCCTACATTATGTTTGTAGCAGTGGTTATGGAAAGGCCCCCCCACGCTCCTAGACCAATGGTTCCATCATGATAGAAGTTGATTAGACAATCTATCATGTCACACTACAAATTTTTTTATTTTATATATATATTTTTAAACGACTAATTATGACTTTATGATATGAAAATTTAGCTTAACTCATTAATTCAAACTAGGTTTTAACCCTGCTGCGCGTTGCGGCGGCGTCGTATGTGATGCGATTTAGTATAAAATATAATCAATCCAAATCGTTTTTAGGCTCTTCATCATCGACACACGTCTTCTCAAACAACATCCAAAACCACAAATCAAAGAAAAACTTATAACAAATCATCAAGTGAAATGAGCTCAAGCTCAGTCTCAGATGAGCTATATGATAAATAAAAAAGATAAATTAAAAAGATCAAAGAGACCATACGCTGATATTTTTTTGTGCACTTACCTATCATAACAAATGCATTAACACAACACGTGCAACCAAAAACAACCAATATGTTAATTTAGGCTCAGAACGTTTTTTAAACTTGATGGTTTGTTTGGGTTTTTTATTAACGGTTTACGTTGCTTTGGGAAAGACGCACTATAAGTTCGAGTTACTTTACGTCTCGTCGTAAATTTAGTTCAAAAACGATTTGGATTGATTGTATTTTATACTAAATCGCATCATATACGACGCCGCCGCAACACGCGGCGGGGTTAAAACCTAGTTATCATTATTATTATTTTTAATTTTAATTAAAATAAAAAGAGAATATATATATATATACACATATATATATATATATGTATATATTGTATATATATATGTATATGTGTATTATATATATGTATATGTATATGTATATATATGTATATGTATATAGGGGATGGTTCCTAAGAAAATCTCTATTTATAAGAAAACTAAGAAAACTATTTTTAAACCATTGATCAAGATTGATCAATGGTTGATATTCATCAATGGCATATTTGTAAATATTTAGTAGATAATTAATTTAATTAAATGATTAAAGGGTATTTTAGGAAGACTAAAAGTGGTTTGACTTGAAAGTTTCTCAATAACTAATTATCTCCTAAAAATATGCATTCTCTCTCCTATCTCATCTCATTTATTATTTTTTTTCTCAATATTATTGATCTGTTTATAATAAACTAAACTGAAGAAAAAATAATGAAAAAGTTGATAAAGAGTAAATCTAATAACCGATTCATGCTTTATGACGTGTCAAATATGTATACATATTTAAAACGCAAGCTTACGTATATGTAAGCATTGGTTTATATGTATGTCAATTACATTGTTTATGTATGCGTGAGCATAATTTGAAAAAAAAGAATTGTGAATGAAAGACAGGAAAATATAATTGAGAGCTCATATGTAAAAATACACTAAAAATCTTTTAAGCCTAGATGCTTACGTATATGTAAGCATAAATTAATGTGTATGTAAATGCACCGTTTACGTCTATGTAACCAAAAAAACACTAAGAGTGAAAACATGGAGAAGAAGAATTGAGAACTCATATGTAAAAGATACTAAAATTCTTTTGGTTACGTATATGTAACTATCTGACACATAGTTTCATCTTTTGAACCCACATGCTTACGTATATGTAAGCATAGACGTAATTGAGGTTATAAGCAACTTAATTTAAGTAAGAAGAACCAAATAACCTACTTACATATACACAATTCAAGTTACAATCAACTTAAGCTTGAGTAAGAAACCCAATTACATATACATAACTCAGATCCAAGTTACGTATACGTAACTGTAGTTATAAAGTACCAAATCAGGAAAAAACATAAGATTAGGTTGTTCTTAATGATCGATGGAAGTATAAACAAGAATTCTTCAAACTCGATTTATTGAGATGGCAATGGAGTTATAAACAATAATTCTTTAAGATCAAATTATTCCTCCTTCAAAAATTACATCGATTCAAGTTATCGATGGATATTAATCTTGTTGTCACCAGGATCAGGATCTTGAGCTTGATATTCTGCATCTATTGAAGCGAAATATTCTGATCGAATTTGTATTCCTTGATGGTTTAGAGTTTAGCAATCTATTTGTAGTAAAATTGTTGCGCATAATATGAACTTAATCATTGTAATCTTCATCTCTAATTATCATCTTCATCTTGATTCATCATCTTCATCTTGATTCATCATCTTCATATGTGAACATGAGTGGCATGTTTAATAAGGTTAATTTTAGGGTTTTTAGATGAAAGAATCGGGGGGATATACGTAGTGAGAGAAAAAGAAATCATAAAATTTAAATTAAATAGATACCAAAAATATTGGAGGTGATTTTTACAAAAATACCCTTTAAATAAAAAGAAATAGAAATGATTATAAATAATCTGATTGGTTAGAATTGGTTTTCTTGGTTTTCTCATAATTTAGTAGTTTTCTTAATATCCCTCCTCTATGTATATATATATATATGTATATATGTATAGGGGAAGGATCCTAAGAAAACCAACATTTTTTAAGAAAACCATGAAAACCAAATCCATCCAATCAGATTTTTTCTTTAATTTTTCAGATTTTTTATTTAAAAGGGTATTTATGTAATTTTATACATTATATATTCTTAATTAATATGAAATCCCTACTTTTTCTCTACTATTTCGATTTTGATTAGCACTTTTATTGGAACCGATTCATGATTCTTAATTAGAATCTTCAGTTACAATAGGATATCGTTGATTGAGTGTTTTTGTGTGGATTCAATTCGAGTTTCAAGTTTCAACAGATTCATAATCGAATTCAAGAAATCCTTTAACGAAGAACGTAAGCATGTTATAATGGTTTTAGTGTTAATGTGTTGATGTTGCTCTGTTTTTGTGTGGATTCAATTCGAGTTTTAAGTTTCAACAGATTCATAATCGAATTCAAGAAATCTTTTAACGAAGAACGTGAACATGTTATAATGGTTTTAGTGTTCATATGTTGATGTTGCTCTGTTTTTGTGTGGATTCAATTCGAGTTTCAAGTTTCAACAGATTCATAATCGAATTCAAGAAATCTTTTAACGAAGAACGTGAACATGTTATAATGTTTTTAGTGTTCATGTGTTGATGTTGCTCTGTTTTTCTGTAATCTTATGTTTTCAACATTTTAGGATGTTGAATTCCAATTCTAATGCAATGGCAACTTTACCTGGGATGGAAATTGAAGAATTTTCTGAAGCAACACATCCAGTGCCTGTTGATCAAATTGATAAGCTTTCAACCGGTAAAAATCTCGATTTAGACTCATCGACCACAGTTGCCCCACAGAATATGAACCTTGGAGATGGACAAATATATCTTACTGGTGTTGAAAATGAAGGTAATTATTTTCCTATATGATTTGGTATTTTTTCAAAGTTAAGCGTATGTTTACATATATGTAAGTATAATGATGCTAATGTAACTGATGGATGTTTACGTATATGTAAGCTTACATAAGTAATCAAACTTATGAATCAAGTCTGTTGATTACATAAGTAACCATATTTGTATACTAATGAATACGTATATGTAAGCATCATGATGTTAATGTAACTGATGGATGTTTACATATATGTAAGCTTACATAAGTAACCATATGTGTATACTAATGAATACGTATGTAAGTGCAATATTGTACTGACTTTTTTTATATATCCGTATACACTATCAAGGTTCGTTATCTACCAATGTTTATGAATCTCCAAATGGAACACGATACTGGACTCCTAATGTTCCAGTTGAGTACAAGCTTGTTGTAGGAACCAAATTCGATACATGGCAAGATGTGATGAATATGTACGAAGCGTATGCTGAGAAGGCTGGTTTTTCTACTCGACTAGGTGCACTGAAAAGAAAGGATGGGGTTATTACTCACAGATATATGTTGTGTACCAAAGCTGGTAAGCCTAATGGTCAAGTTGTTGACACTTTGGAATCCACGTCAAAGTCACCTCTTCGTCGGACAAATTTCAAAGTTACTAATTGCCGAGCACGTATAAAACTTAGAGCTATTTTAGGTACATCAGCTTTTGAGTTATATGAATTTTATGAGGTTCATAACCACGGGTTAGTGAATTCAGACAATTTGGATCTGACACGAAAAAGACGGAAGTTGAATTTTGTTGACCAAGAGTATATTGCCAAATGTCGATTGGCAAATATTGGGCCAACCAAAGCTCATAGGCTACAAGTTGCATTAAAGGGTGGCCATCACATGGTGCGTGGTACAAAAACAGACTATAAAAATTTTAGTCGTGATATTACCAAGTACATTGGTAAAAGAGACGCCCAAATGTTTGTAGATACATTGAAAGAACGCAACATGTATAGAGAAAATTTCAGTTTCGAGTATGTTGCTGTTGATGGTGAGGTTAGATCATTTTTTTGGGTGGACAATGTTTCGAAGGTAAATTATGATGCTTTTGGCGATGTCTTGGCATTTGATGCAACATACCAGACAAATAAGTAAGTTTTTTTTTTCATATTCAGTAATAAATTAAACTTATTTATAAATAACTTTTTTTTTCAGGTATAATATGATTTTTTTCCATTCACCGGTGTTGATCACCATAAAAAGTGTGTAACTTTTGGTGCCGGGTTGTTGTACGACGAGACAATTGAATCTTACACGTGGTTACTCAAATGCTTCGTTAAAGCCCATAACAACAAACAACCAATGTTAATTCTTACGGATCAGGATGCGTCTATGAAAGTAGCGGTCAATACGGTTTTTGACAAATCAATACATCGTTTGTGCATGTGGCATATCACTATGAAACTTCCATCAAAAGTATGATATTCTTATTATTTTCAATTTACTTTAATGTCTTCATTATTTTGTAAATATCGCATTCTTATATTGATATTCTTAGATAAATAGCCTTGACTTACATATATGTATGTTCTAAATATTAATCTTTACGTATAAGTAATCATCCCATTTTTTGGTAATAGGTTACTGGGAACAAGTTGAATAACACTAATTTACGTGCATCTATTCATAAGTTAGTTTGGAACGTGTACATGAAACCATCTGAGTTTGAACGTCGTTGGATTTTGCTTATGGAAGAGTACAGTTTGCAAGATCACCCTTGGTTGTCTGACATGTTCTCCATTAGAGATCAATGGGTTCCTGGTTATTTCAAAGATATACCCATGTGTTGCTTAATGAAGACTACCTCTAGGTGTGAAAGTGCTAATTCTTATTTTAAAGTCAATTCAAGTGCATCCAATACTCTTGTTCAATTCTTGTTGTGCTTTGACTCTGCGATGGATGGACAAAGGTATAACCAACGTTTGTTAGAATATAGCACTGCAACCACCGTACCAAAACATCGTACTTCTTTAGCAATCGAACGTCACGCGGCTGAGATTTACACACGCAACATTTTCTTAGAAGTCCAAAAGGAAATACATAAATGCACATCATTATGTTACATAGTAAATCGTGAGATTCTGGATGGAACCTACGTTTATATGATCGCACACGAAGACAATAGGTCGGACATTATCAACGAGTTCAAGGTAAAAGCAAGTCTAAATTTATACATTTTTTTTATGTTTCAATTTATTCCTGAATTGTATCCTATTAATGATTTATCCAAATTTGTTTTATTTCATAGGTAACCCTTCAATTACTTGACAACTCAGTTTCATGTTCTTGCATGGGCTACACGCGTATTGGTTATCTGTGTCGTCATGTTTTTTGTGTGTTTAGACACCATAAAATTGACAAAATTCCAGATCAATACGTGCATGTTCGATGGAGAAGAGATGTTCTACCTAAACATTTGTTTAGTATTGCCAACCGATATGGTGTGAATCAAAGTAAAAATTCAATAATTAGAAATCGTGTGATGGAAAACATGCAACAATGTGCTGATTTGATAAGACATGACACTGAGCGACTAGCATGGCTTGACAAGCATGTCGAGAAACTAAAGCAAAAAATATTTGACGACTTTCCAGTGCAGAATGCTAAAAATAGCACTGGTGTTGTAATTCAAGAGGTGGTAGGACAATCCGAACCAAAAAATATTGAAGTCAACGCTCCGCAAGGTATAAGAAACAAAGGATGTGGTACAAAACGAAGACTAATTGGTCCAGGGGAGAAGGCAAAAGTCAAGAAAAAAAGAAGCTACAGGTTGTGTAATTTTTGTCATAAAGTGGTAAATGATCACGATTCCAGAAACTGTCCCGAAAAGAAGAAATTGAAGGATAGGATGGACCAAGGTGTTATTTCTGAAGACGCATCGCCTACGGAAGACGAAACATTTGATTCGGACGATGGAATAAATCACGATTACGGAGATTCAGATGCAGTTTAGTATCATTATTATTTGGAAATCACACATATAAGTTTTTGGGTTAAGATAGTTTCTTATAAGTTTGGCGTTTTAAAATTGTTTTGTAATTGAGTAACGTTTTACGCACATTTTTTAAGGATTGATTATATTTCATTGCTTTGGGTGTAAGATGACAAATGATTTGTTGGTCCATCGTTATTTATTTGTGTATAAACAGTACTCACCCCATGTTCAACATATTTGCAAAATGCTTACATATATGTACGCAACTTTTATGTTAGCATCACCACATTTAAACATATATGTAACCATATAATACTTTTAAAATCATGTAACCCGATTACTCACCATATGCATCATACAAAATATTCATGAAAGCAAAACATCAAATTGTAAATCTGATATACATATATGTAAGCAGATTACATGTGACAGATGATTACATATCTGTACACACCAATTTTAACTAATATTTACAGATGATTCCATATATGTAATCAAATTACATGTTACAAGTGTAAGTGTAAGCATATATGTTACCAATCATCTTTATACCGCTTGTATATAGTCCCAGTTATCTAGAAACAGTTTGTATTAGTTCTTTATATATAGACCCAATTAATGTAACCATATACAGATACGTAAACAAGTTATCACCAGTGTAAGATACAAATCCCATAAGCATAGAACATTAAAACTTGTAATTAAAACATCAGATTTTATAACATCAGATCTGTTTATCATTAACTTTTCCCAAAAGAAGATTTCTTACAATTCTATTGCCTCAGCAAAACAAATTCAAAATCATAAAGATCTAATCTAATATATCTTTTCATTCACCGTCTCTTCTGCCTCCCACATTACTTTGTCGCGATATACGTTAATATCTGACATTAGAATTTTATAAGCATATTTCTTTCTCAAAGCAGCTACTTTCGTTTTCTTCCTCTTTTCATCAGTTGGAAATCCGCAGTCCCAGTTCTTCACATGATTACCCATGTACATTTCCATATGCCGCATGACGAACACTCCACAATCCACATAGTTCTTTGATGTCGCCCATCCAATTCTGAGTTTTTCTGGGTAACATGAATGGATTTGACTCCACTTTGGGTGTCCAATTGATCGCAAATAATACACAAAGATTTCTTTCTGCAAAACAGTTTAATAACACAGTTTAAACTTTGTTCATACTTAATCTAATCAAATCTAAATAGCTACATAAATGTAAACGATTGTTCTAACAACTAACCACTTTGAGAGCTGTTGACTTTTTATTAAAATCTGGATCATCGACAACATTAACAAAACTTTCTTTCTCGTTCATATTATCAATGATAGTGATACCTGGATATTTGAAATTAAAGCATATCAAGTAGAAATGATTTCCTTCTAGAATGGGGAACAGCACAATGTCAAAGAGTTTCACATCTTCCAACTTCCCACATTCTTGAAGAAACTCTTTCCATATGGAAGAAAAGAATCTAAACCGTTCCTCAAAGGTTTCTTTACTACTTTGCACCACCCATCCTAGCTGCAATTCAATATAACAACCATTTATGTATTAATAATCCATAAAATCATTTATGATGCCTTTGTACGTTAGGTTTTTTCACTTACAAATGCTGTGGTCGCACAAAACATACGATACGGTGAACTGGGACTTCTATATTTCTCCTCATTATTCAGTACCTTTGCCCAACAATCAATAACATCGGTGTACAATTGTTGTCCAGGTTGTAAAGAAGTAAGAAGGTACTGTGTTGTACCATCCCCTGATTTTGTTCCAAATATGAATTTTCTGCATACAACAATTAATATATTTTTAAATCTACGAAACTATAAAAAGGTTAATGTATCCATATGTGTTCCTAAATGTACATAATAACAAACAAACGGAAATGCATCTAAATCTGAGTACTAAAATGGACATAATCACAAGTTTTACAATAGTGCTTACATATATGTATCCACTGGTTACATATATGTATACATCTGTGTTAAAAAATGGACATAATGAAAAACAGTAACAAATGCATATCAATCTGGGTTATTAAAGGCACAAAAGCATAACTTTTTAATGAATGATTACATATATATAATCATCTGTGTTCACTGATATACATACTAACACACAACAGTATTTTCATATCAATCTGCGTACTAACAGTTACATAATCATAAATTTTTAAATACTGCCTACGTATATGTATACATCTGTGTTCTTATATTCCTAAATGTAGATAATAACAAACAAAAGGAAATGCATCTAAATCTGAGTACTAAAATGGACATAATCACAAGTTTTACAATAGTGCTTACATATATGTATCCACTGGTTACATATATGTATACATCTGTGTTAAAAAATGGACATACTAATAAACAGTAACAAATGCATATCATTCTGGGTTATTAAAGGCACAAAAGCATAACTTTTTAATGAATGATTACATATATAATCATCTGTGTTCACTGATATACATACTAACACACAACAGTATTTCATATCAATCTGCGTACTAACAGTTACATAATAATAAATTTTTAAATACTGCCTACGTATATGTATACATCTGTTTTCTTATTTTCCTAAATGTACATAATAACAAACAAAAGGAAATGCATCTAAATCTGAGTACTAAAATGGACATAATCAAAAGTTTTACAATAGTGCTTACATATATGTATCCACTGGTTACATATATGTATACATCTGTGTTAAAAAATGGACATACTAATAAACAGTAACAAATGCATATCATTCTGGGTTATTAAAGGCACAAAAGCATAACTTTTTAATGAATGATTACATATATATCATCTGTGTTCACTGATATACATACTAACAAACAACAATATTTGCATATCAATCTGTGTACTAAAAGTCACATAATCATAATTTTTTTAATACTACCTACGTCTATGTATACATCTGTGTTCTTATATTCTTAAATGTACATAATAACAAACAAAAGGAAATGCATCTAAATCTGAGTAGTAAAATGGACATAATCACAAATTTTATAACAGTGCTTACATATATGTATCCAATGGTTACATATATGTATACATCTGTGTTAAAAAAACAATTAAAAATCACTATCAATATGTTTACTAAAAGGGACATAATTATTACATTTTAAAGACTACTAACATATATGTATCCATATGTGTTCACTGATGTACATAATATCAAACAATAGACTTATATGAACGTACCCGAATGTCCTTGCAACAACTTTATCCTTTCCCACTTCGTTGTTTTGATCCGCCCTACGGTTCACAATAATATGGATTATGGAATAAAACAATTGATGCTACGTATACATTATATGAATAAACACGGTTACATTGTAATGAGTAAATACTTACTTCTCATCAACTGAACCACACATAAGAAATTTCCAGATTTTTCTTTCTTCATTTGTTACACCCTTATTAATGTCCACTGCCCTATCAACGAAGGGTGACACCAATACAGATGATGCATTCGCGACTCGCTTCCCCTTCCTCTTTTGATATTTATTCCCTTTACTGTCCTCTGCTTCCACTTGCTTTTGAACGTCTTCGTCTATTGGTTTATTATCTTCCAACTTGTCAAACTCTTGCGTAAGTCCCAAGCTAAATTTCGGGCAATCATCTACCAATGATCTACTATATGCTTCTTTTCTAGCCTGTTTGCTTGTACATAGTCGTCTCTCTACTTCATCAGAATAAACAATGCACTCTTGAGTCCATGCACCAGGTGTTTCATATTCCTTTGATACAACATGTGGTGTTCTTATCTCATCCCCCTCATTAGTTTTTTCGTTAGATTTATCACATCCTTCTTTAGAATCCCTCACTTTTATTGAAACACAATCCTTATATAACCCCTCATATTTTTTTATGAAATCATCAACTTCAACACTTTCAGGAAATCGATCCTTCGCATCCAGTAGTGCCCTCTCCAATTTAGTCTTTTCATTCAGATTGCATGAATAAATTAAATCAATCGCAGATAGATGTCCCTGTGTAACGAAAAATTCAGATAACATCAACCAGCGAATATTAGGTTAAATTATATTACTATATGTTGATTGTTTACCATACCGTCAAATTGTTCTTGTCAAAAACTATCAGTCCAGAATCATCATCATTGTTTTTCGTAGTTTTCTCAACTTTATTCACTTGAGAGTCAATATAATGATTTAGTTCCAAAGCAGACGGTTCTCTAATCTTTCCCAAACCAAAACCACCATTTTTTATTTCCTCATCTTCACGTCTTTTGAGGTTCTCCTTGCTCCAAAACTCGATTGGGCTCATCATTCTGTCATCGTCGAACCCCGTGCATGAAACACGATCAACATAAAGAAGCTGCATATAATGTAAATTAATACACAGTTTAAATTCTACATACAACTACCATTAATCATAATGATGTTGCTGTTACCAATGTGCGTATATGTAAGTAATATAACTTTTTAATGCAGTCATGTTTTACTTATACGTAACTTATGTGTAAACATTATATCCAATAAAGTATATCAAAATACTAACGTACCGTTAATATGGTTAGCGGTCCCACAAAATGTGACTTCAAGTTGCACCTTTGCCAGTTATTTTTGCAACATCTAATGGCATCAACTATGTATGCACACCAGTCATAATCTTTCAAATCCGTGGTCATCTTAATATATTCCAAAATCCCGTATTTGCATTTTCCATTCTTACAACACTCTATCATAGTGTTGTAGAAAAGTATCAAGAAGTCCAGCCTGAAGACCATATAATTTTCATACTGATCCTCTATGATGTTCTGTACTATCTCACTTGTGCCAATACTCCTTCTTCCATAACGCTCTCTCCATATCTTGTAAATTGGATGCTCGTCGTTATGTAATTCAAGACTACTTATATATATTCCCGTGTTTGGTATTCCAATTAAATTATAAATTGCATCCTTGTTTACTGCAATTTCAGAATTGCCTACTCTTATAACCATTTTATTTGTGTCTAATTGGTCTACAACAAAATGCCCAAGTTTTGCCGGTATACCATCAACTTTGAAATCTAGAATTTTACCAAAACCCATGCTCCTTACACAATCTCTTTGTCGTTTGTTCATCTTCCTAACTGCATTATATAGTTGATGTGGTGATGATCGTGTTCGAATACCAAACCACTTGCTAACAGCTTCCTCCTTAGAACCTATACCATCTCTTTCTTTATCGTTCTCACTTTCATCACTCTTAACATGTACACTCTTCTTCTTTTTTAATTTCCTTCCATCACTCTTTTCAGTACTATCTGTTTACGTATAAGTAAGCACAAAATGATGTGTTAACTATAAATATATTAATATGAGGGTACAAGTCGGGGTACAATACTCTTAATCATAAATATATGTATAGTTCCAAATTAATACATACCTTTTCCATCATCCTTTTTTGTTTTTCTCTTACTCCCTTTCTGTTGAACATTTTTTGTTGTTCTAGTTGGTGAGGTAGTACCTGGTTAAGATCTTTTACATGTTAATTTCATTAATATCTTGTTATTTACATTCATTACTATTTGTTTACATACCTTCTCTGACATTCTTTCTCTTCTTTGAACTTACTCCTGATGAAGCCTTATTGTCTTTTGATTCATCTACACATACATAACTAAGAATATAATACATGTACTATGATGTCATTGTTAAATTACACATATATATAATAATCAAAATAAAATACCATTCGTTAGGGTCATAATTTCCTGTATTCTTAACAGATTCTCCTTTACTTCTTGTATCACCTTCATCTTATCGATATCACTTAACTTTCGATTTGCCACTGTAAACGCAGAATGAAAAGAAATTTCGTTTACGTAGAACAATGTTTTTATTTAAAGTATTTAAATATACAACTTACAATAGGTGGCTTTAATTTCTTTCGTGCCAATTCTTTTTTTACCGGCTCTCCCCTGTTTTGATTCAGTATCCAATCCTGTATTAACACGATTCACATCAGCAATTTTAAATTCATTTAAATACAAACACACGATAAAATAGACACTCAGTTGATTAATTGTTAAAGTAACATATGATTACAATTATAAATGATATTAACCTTTCATTTCTGATCCTTCTTCATTATCTACAACAACGATAGGATCAGCTGGTGTGTTTTTAAATTTATTGAATGTATAGTGCAACGCAATTCTCCCACTTTTCCTCCTACTTCCGGATGACATCTACATGAAAGGTAGTTTTAGAATAAAACAGAAGATGATAGCAGTATTAATGGACATAATATTAATCTTTTAAAGGCTGCTTACATACAAGTAACCATTTGTGTACACATATGTACATACCAACCAACAATAACAAAACTGGGTACCAATCTCACATCTCAATACTTGATTACGAACACATACCAAAAACATTTAAAAACTGGGTATGTAAGAAACACTAATCAAACTACTTACATTTTGATTACATATATGTACCATCATTTTTTTTGTCAGTCTGATTACTTAATAGTCCATAGTCGAATCATTTTTAAAAGTGCTTACATATATGTATCCATAGTCTACACATATGTAAATACTAACAAACTAAAAGAGATGCATATCAATCTCAGTTATCAATACTTGATAACGAACACATACCAATAACATTTTATAACTGGATACTTAAAAAGCCCTAAGCAAACTATTTACAGTTTGATTACATATATGTACCATCAATTTTCACATTCATATTACTTAATTGTCCATAATCACAACAAATTTATATGTGCTTACATATATGTATCTATATGTGTACACATATGTTATCACTAACAAATAAACAGAGATGCCTATCAATCAAACAACTCAACACTTGCTTACATACACGTATAAAGAAAATTTTAAATCTGTGCCCTAATCAAACTTTTAACAGTGTGCTTACAACTACGAATTCAATATCTCATACTTACGATTTACCAAATTAACAACGACAGAAATACATATGAACAATCACATTCTGTACATCAATGTACCAAATTGTTTTTAACTCTGATTACTTAAAAACCTATACTCAAACAACATATTCGATGCTTACATATACGTATACAGCTGTGCAGACATCAAAAAATCCCCAATTGCACAGCTTAATATTTTACATTAACCAAACGAAAAAAGCCCTAGCCTTTTATTGTTCATACCATAACATAATGCGTATTACTCCTTCGGAACACTCTAATCGATCAATCGTATCATCTAATCACAAAATTTTATACTTTTCATCGGCCGACATTGATAAAAAATACAAATTATTGTAGTTTCAAAACTTCTTAAAGCACATATACTGCATTACTCAATCTAAAATCACTCACATTGATCTACAAAACTATTTTCCATTCGATTTCTATAAACAAAAACACATACCTTTTGCATTTGTTCTTCGCCTGAAAGATTGTTCGCAAAAATCACAACTCTTCAACTATGTCGCTGCGGGAATGAAAGCAATTTTGTATCTTTTTAAATTTCTCAAGAGAATCAATCACCAATTTGGAGTGATTGAACGAAATTAGGGGAGTTTGTTATTAATCACGGTTACATACCAAATCTGTGTTTTGTGTTGCCTAAACTACCCTTCTACTATTAAAATCAGAATAAAGATTGTTTAATTAATTACAAATTTGCCACTTTCAATATTAACCATTGATCTAAATTAATCAATGGCTAGCAAGTGGTTTTTTAAGTTTTTTTAAAAATAGTGGTTTTCTTAGGAACCACCCCCTATATGTATATATATATATATGTATATATATATGTATATATGTATATATATATGTATATATATGTATATATATATGTATGTATATATATACGTATATACGTGTCCATGTATACATACACGTATATACGTGTGTATGTATACATACACGTATATACGTGTGTATGTATACATACACACGTATATACGTGTCGTATATACGTGTGTATGTATACATACACGTATATACGTGTGTATGTATACATACACGTATATACGTGTGTATGTATACATACACGTATATACGTGTGTATGTATACATACACGTATATACGTGTGTATGTATACATACACGTATATACGTGTGTATGTATACATACACGTATATACGTGTGTATGTATACATACACGTATATACGTGTGTATTTATATATATACGTATATACGTGTGTATGTATATATACGTGTGTATATATATATATACGTGTGTATGTGTATGTATATATACGTGTGTATGTATACAGACACACGTATATACGTGTGTATGTATACATAGACACGTATATACGTGTGTATGTATACATAGACACGTATATACGTGTGTATGTATACATAGACACGTATATACGTGTGTATGTATACATACACGTATATACGTGTGTATGTATACATACACGTATATACGTGTGTATGTATACATACACGTATATACGTGTGTATGTATACATACACGTATATACGTGTGTATGTATACATACACGTATATACGTGTATGTATACACGTATATACGTGTATACGTGTATATACGTGCACGTATATACGTGTATACGTATATACGTGCACGTATATACACGTATACACGTATATACGTACACGTATACACGTATATAC
>CM044013.1:8846487-8953987 GCA_024085815.1 Flaveria linearis
TCCACTATTTGAAATTTTCGGAATCCAAATTTGAACACCCCTAGGTGGGAGGGCATCTGCCCCCTGTAAATTTTTTAATGTTATACGTGTGCGAAATCCTGAACGCCCTTCTAAAGTTATGCAATCGTCTCATCTTTTATTCAAACGAAAATTTTTTTGGTTCCACTAATGGGTCAGCACATACGCACCCTCTAAGTAAAAAATAAAACTTAAACGAATTGCTTCTGAAAGGATTTAAAATTTAGTAAAAATAAGTCGATATTAATTGTGGTGGATTAACAAAAAAAAAGACTTTTTTGTTAAATGTGAATGTTGAAGCGTGTTTCGAACATTCCCACAACTCAAGCCTATAGCATTATCTTACCACTCGGGGTTAGCACAAGGGCCGATGCAAATAGAAGGGTTTTTTAGGGTGGGGGTGTATTCTCTTTAAGGTAACAATGGAAACAATGCTAAGGGTCGCGCTTTTGTGATTGGTTCTGGTGAGGCAAGGAATGATCAGAATGTGGTTACTGGTACGTTTCCTCTAAATGGTTGTTTTGCTTCTATACTGTTTGATACCGGTGCTGACAAGAGTTTTGTTTCCAACAAGTTCATTAAGTTTCTAAATGTAACCTTAGTTGATATGAAACCTAGTTACACTGTAGAATTAGCTGATGGGAAACTAATTGAGGCAACACACATCATTAAGGGATGTAAACTGGGATTATCTAGACATGAGTTAGATATAGATCTGATGCCTGTCACACTTGGTAGCTTCGATGTAGTTGTTGGTATGGACTGGTTATCCAAGAATCAAGCTGAGATCATCTGTGGTGAGAAAATCGTCCGTGTACCACTTTCTAGTGGTGAAGTTTTGTCAGTTCAGGGCGAAAAGAGTGGTACAGTCTCTGGAATCATCTCTTACATGAAAGCCCAAAAATATCTACGTAAGGGTCATACAGCTTTCCTTGCTATGGTCATTGAAAAAGAAACCGAGGAAAAGAAGATTGAAGATATCCCTGTCGTACGTGATTATCCCGAGGTTTTCCCTGAAGACCTACCTGGTCTCCCACCGCATTGCCAAGTCGAGTTCCAGATTGATTTAGTACCTGGAGCCGCACCTATCGTGAGAGCACCATACAGATTAGCTCCAAATGAACTGCAAGAGCTGTCTACGCAATTGCAGGAACTATTGGATAAAGGGTTTATCAGCCCTAGCTCATCACCGTGGGGAGCCCCAGTCCTGTTTGTCAAGACGAAGGATGGAACTTTTCGTATGTGTATTGATTATAGGGAATTGAACAAAGCAACGGTTAAGAATCGTTATCCTCTTCCGCGCATCGATGATTTGTTCGATCAGCTTCAAGGGTCGAGTTTCTATTCCAAGATAGATCTGAGGCCGGGATATCATCAACTAAGGGTTCGAGATGAAGACATTTCAAAGACTGCGTTCAGAACTAGGTATGGCCACTACGAGTTTTTTGGTTATGCCATTCGGGTTGACCAACGCGCCAGCGGTTTTCATGGACCTCATGAACCGAGTGTGCAAACCCTATTTAGACAAGTTCGTCATTGTCTTCATCGATGACATCCTTATTTATTCAAAGAATAAGGAAGAACACGAGGAGCACCTTAGACTGATTCTTGAGCTGCTGAGACGAGAACAATTGTATGCTAAATTTTCAAAGTGTGACTTCTGGATACGAGAGGTCCAATTCTTGGGTCATGTGGTCAATGAGAATGGAATACATGTTGACCCGGAAAAAAATAGAAGCCATCAAGAACTGGGCTACGTGTCACATCCCGGCGGAAGCGTGAAAGTTGCGGTTGGGGTTTGATTTGCTTTATCAGAGTACATTAATTATAGTGACGTAAACACAATAATTATACATACATAAAAACACAACATAGACATGCTTTTATTTATAAGGTTTAGAATTACATCATATATATAGTTTTCAAAATTTGATGTAATTTTCTACAGCTAACTACAGCATGTCTCTAGAACCGATGAAAGTGTGCGTCAATGTACACACTACCGTCAACGATGTTAACGTTTAACGTGACGCATACTTTCCCTACCACTTCGCCCCAGCCATTATGCACTTCAAAGCTAAAGTCAAAAGAGTTGATCATTGTTTCCTGAAAAAGCATACTTAAACCGGTCAACAAAAAGTTGGTGAGAACATAGGTTTATATCCAAGCAAATATTTTGTTGATGCACCAATTACAACCAAACCTACTCACAACATAATCATACTGTCATGAAATAATTCACAAAATCAGATAATATTATATCTCAACCCTCATTCGGTTAGGTGCAGGAAAATAGCAGCAACACTCATCCTGTTAGTGCACATATTCTCATAAGTAGCGCTATTAATATTATCGGACGGTTCCTCATTCGAATTAATAGTTGTATTACAAATGACAGTAAGTATCAAAATATTTTCAAAATAAACATCAACCCAAGTAGTATGCTTTTCCCCCAAAAACTTTACGAATACCAAATGGTAAAAAATGAGGCTATGAACTCACCGTGTCTCCAAACTTGAACCTATAAAATAGTTCACAGTATCAGACATAATTTTCTTTAAAATATTTAGAACCTCAGATGTAAGTATCTTTTGGAAGTTCAGCTATAAGGTAATCCAGAAATGTTATTACAAAATTTTCAACAAATAATTTATTATACATAATTACTTAAAAATTAGTCCAAAGTCTCCATAAATCATCAAAATACCTACGGTTATTCAAAAATCACCAAAATTTACAAAATGTTATTTACACAGTTAGTAATATCCCATAAATTTTATAACATCTAACTCCTAACAGATTGTATTCTACAATTTTTATAATGATCCCATAATTGATTAAAAATAGCTTCTGTAATTGATAAATTCTCTTAATTTTACAGACAGTTTCTTATATAAAATAGAATCATCATAAAATATATCAAGGTCTAACCCGTAGCAGATCAGATTCTGTATTTTTTACAATAATCCTAATATTTAGGAAAAATAGTTATATAACTCCAAAAATTATGAAATTTGTATATTCTGTATATTCAGATTTAATATCACATCCATGATTTTCTAAGAATTTATTATATACTTTAGGTATTTATTCTGATTTTTATACTGCAGAACACATAAAAATTCGTATCCTAATTATAATAAGGAAATAAATTCTGAAATAATTCCAGGGATTTTTATATTTCAATAGGGTCATTTTGTGAATTTATGATAATTTTCTCGGATCTATTTCTATTTTTGAGTATTTTCTCTATTTTCATTATTTAAATAATTTGTATAAATTGTTTCACTTATCATATTTTTGCCAAAATTTCCAGAGTAATATTTTAGTATATAAATAAGTATTTTTTAATGTTTATTCCCACAATTGTATTTGTTTACTATTTTACTAGATTTTTCTTAATAATTTCAAGATTTAATTTCTATAAATCAACATATTTCTTTTATCACAAGTTTTCTGAATTTTTGGTAGCTTATTACTTGTGATTAAGGAACTTAAAATACTTCCAAAGTTGGTTTTGGTGTTTTAATATCAAAACTTAATTATATATGTGTTTTATAACACATATGTAATAAAATTTAAAAAGAAACTAGTGAACTACACCTTTTTGAGTGTGTTGGCTACCTTAAACCGAGAAGGAGGCTGTGAGAGTGGTGAGGGTTGTGGGTAGTGATACGGTTGGTGATGGTGGTGTGGTTGTTGTTTAGTTGTTGTTGGTTGTTGTTGGTTGGCGATGGTGGTGTGGTTGGTAAAATGAAAACCGAGAGTGAGAGGGAGAGAGGTGATATTGATCGTGGCTGATGGTGGTGTAGAAGATGGTGTTAAAAGTGGTGATGGTTATGGTTACGGGTGGTGATGTTTAAAGAGGGTGATGGTGGTTGTTGGTTGTTTGGGTGTGAGCTGAGAGAAGGTGAGTGAAGGTGGTGGTGTTTGAGGGTTGTGATTTGAAGGTGGTGATGTTTCAAAGAAATCCCGAGAGAAAAGAACAAGGGTGGTGTTTGCGGTGGATTTTTGTTTTGAAGTAATTGATTGTATGGAGGTTGCAAGGACCCTTCGATCGATTGCTTGCATATATAGGGAATTTAATATAGTTTTTAGGTCCATAGGGTGGTGACTAAGCTAGTATAGTTTTGGTTAGTTGGCTATAAGTAACTTAGGTTGCAATTGGTGTGTTGCTTAGTGTTTTAAAGGTGGCCGAGGATCTCCAAGGGATTGCCACATCCATGATGCAATGATGGTAGGTAGATAACTAGTGAGCTAGGAACACAAGGTGTCCATTTGAAAAAAAAGTCAATGGCTATGGTTGTTAATGCACATGGGCCGAGAGTGGTGGTTTGGAAGAGCTAACCGAGTGGTTTTTGGGAGGGTGGTGGTTTCGGGTGGTGGTTTAGAGTGGCTATTAACCGAGGGTTTGGGTGGTTTGGGTGTTAGGTTTAGAGTTTTGGTTTAGTTATATTTGTTGTAGTTTTAATATGTATATATATACATATATATAGATGTATTCATAGATGTATGCATAAGTGGGCTTTATATAAATAGATTATACGTATATATATACATGCAAAACATATATATGTATTTATAATATACTACACGTACAAATAAGTAAACATATATGTACATGCTAAACGTACATGTATACAAGCATACAATAATTTTCCATGTATATATACATGCATGCACACTTAATTTTTCATATACATATATGTAGGTAAACATGCATATGTAAAGTTTGGTGTATATACATATATATGAATTTTCTGATATATATATGCACACATGCATACGTAAATTTTTAATATATATGTATGCATGCAAACATGCATACGTACACTCCATAATTATATACATACTAAACATAATATAATCGTGATTGTAACGTAAATATAATCGTAATATTATAATAAAAGTTTTAGGGTTGTCACATTCTCCCCCCGTTAAAAGAATTTCGTCCCGAAATTCATTGGAGTGTGCTTTAGAAAATCAAATAATTATTACCTCTGAATAGGTGGGGGTATTTCTTCCTGATTTCATCTTCTCTTTCCCAGGTGTATTCTGGTTCTCTTTTTGCATTGCATTTAATTTTCACTATAGGAATTTTACTTCTCCTTAACTTCTTTATTTCTTTCCCTACGATGGCTATTGGTTCTTCCACAAAATACAGTTTCTTATCTACCTTGATTTCTTGAATTGGTATTTCTAAGGTCTCATTGGTTAGGCATTTCTTGAGGTTTGATACATGAAAGGTACTGTGTACTTCACTTAATTCTTGAGGTAATTCCAACTTATATGCTACAAGACCAATTCTATCAATGATTTTAAATGGACCAATGTATCTAGGGTTTAGCTTACTGGATTTTCCAAATCGAAAGATTCCTTTAGAGGGAGATATCTTCAGATAGACTCTGTCTCCAATTTGAAATTCCAATGGTTTTCTCCGTTTGTCTGCATGACTTTTCTGTCGATCACGAGCTGCTTTCAACCTGTTTTTAATCTCAGTGATCTTATCTGTGGTTTCTTGGATTAGTTCAGGACCTGTGAGTTGTCTATCACCTATTTCATTTCAACATAGAGGTGACCTACATTTTCTTCCATACAGAGCTTCAAATAGAGCTAACCCAGTACTAGAATGATAACTGTTATTGTATGAAAATTTATTAATGGTAAGTGACTGTCCCAATTTCCGCCAAAATCTATAGCACAAGCCCTTAACATATCTTCTAGGGTTTGTATTGTTCTTTCACTCTGTCCATCAGTCTATGGATGATAGGCTGTACTTAAATTTACTTGGGTTCCTAAGGCTTTTTTTAAAGTTTGCCAGAACCTAGAAGTAAATCTACTATCTCTATCTGATATAATGGATACAGTATTCCATGTCTGGACACAACTTCTTTTATGTAAATTCTTGCTAATCTCTCAATCTTATAATCTTCTCGTATAGGTAAGAAATGAGCTGACTTAGTTAGTCTATCTACCATAACCTAAACTGTATCGTATCCATTCCTGGTTCTTGGCAACTTAGTTATAAAGTCCATAGTGATTTGATTCCATTTCCATTCTGGAATCTCTGGCTGCTGCAGGTATCCTGAAGGTTTTTGATATTCAGCTTTTATTCTTGAACAGACATCACATTGTTCTACAAATTCTCCAACTGATCTTTTCATGCCTGGCCACCAGTATTGGCTTTTCAAGTCTTTGTACATTTTATTATTTCCTGGATGCACAGAGTATCTTGACTTATGAGTTTCTTGCAGTACCGTTGTTCTAATCATGTTGTTGTCAGGTATCCAGATTCTTCCTTTGAACTTCAGAATTCCATCTGCTTCTTCTTTCATGTCTTTTATTTGCCCTTTTAGTTTTAACATATTTTTTTGTTGAGCTTCCCGGATTTGACTTAACAGATCTGAATGTAGTTCCATTTTCATAGCACGTACCGTACAGGTTTTGTTCTTTCTTTCCTACTTAAAGCATTAGCAACTACATTTACCTTACCGGGGTGATACTTAATTGTCATAATCACTTAGTAATTCTACCCATCTTCTCTGTCTCATATTTAACATTTTCTGGTCAAAGATGTGTTGTAAACTTTTGTGATCAGTATATATTATACACTTAGTCCCATATAAGTAATGTCTCCAAATTTTCAGTGTAAATATTACAGCTCCTAATTCTAGATCATGGGTGGTGTAATTCTTTTCATTACCTCTAAGTTGTCTGGATGCATATGCAATCACCTTATCTTTTGCATTAAAACACATCCAAAGCCTTGACGAGATGCATCACAATACACTATGAAATTATCTGTTTCTTCTGGTAAAGCTAATATGGGTGCACTACATAACTTACTTTTGAGGAGTTCAAATGCTTCATTTTGTTTTTCTCCCCATACATACTTTCTATCTTTTTGGGTCAATTCTGTCAACGGTTGAGCTATCATTGAGAAGTTTTCTATAAATCTTCTGTAATATCTGCTAAACCTAAGAATTGTCGTATTTCAGTTGGGGTTTTTGGAATTTCCCATTTCTTAACTGCCTCGATCTTTGCTGGATCAACCTGAATCCCGTTCTGGTTGACTATATGCCCGAGGAATTGTACTTCTCTTTTCCAAAATTCATATTTTGAGAATTTTGCATATAACTTTTCTTTTTGTAACAATTCCAAAGTTAACCTCAGGTGTTGTTCGTGATCTTCCTTATTCTTAGAATAAATTAAAATGTCATCTATGAAGACTATAACAAATTTATCTAAATAAGGTTTACACACTCTATTCATTAGATCCATAAATACTGCTGGAGCATTAGTTAAACCAAATGGCATTACGAGGAATTCATAATGTCCATACCTAGTTCTAAATGCAGTCTTAGAAATATCGTCTTCCTGTACTCTTAATTGATGATATCCAGATCTTAAATCTATTTTCGAGAAATAATTAGATCCCTGTAATTGGTCAAACAAATCATCAATTCTAGGGAGAGGATACCTATTCTTTATGGTAACCTTATTGAGTTCCCTATAATCAATACACATTCTAAAAGTTCCATCTTTCTTTTTAAGAAACAGAACTGGTGCTCCCCAAGGCGATACACTAGGACGTATAAATCCTTTATCTAATAATTCCTTTAACTGAGTCATGAGTTCTTTCATTTCGGTTGGTGCTAAACGATAGGGTGCTTTGGCAATAGGGTTGTTCCTGGTATTAATTCTATTTTAAATTCTACCTGACGAGGGGGTGGTAATCTAGGTAATTCATCAGGAAAAACATCAGAATATTCATTTATAACAGGAACATTTTTCAAATTTCCCTGATCAAGTTTGTATCAACTATGTGAGCCAAGAAAGCTAAACATTTCTTAGTGAGGCATTTTTGTGCTTTTCACAAGAAATCAATTTCACAATATTATTTGATCTATCACCATATATGCAGAGGGTTTTGTCTTCCTTAATCAAGGAATTCTTATCATTTTCTTATCACAAATGATTTTAGCATGATTTTTACTCAACCAATCCATTCCTACTACGATATCAAATCCTCCTAATTTAATAGGTATCAGATTTATATCAAAACAATATTCATCCAAATTCAAAATGCAGTTAGGAATGATTTCATCAGCTTCTATTACTTTACCGTCAGCTAATTCTATCACATAGTTGTCACTTAATTTTTCAGAACTAAGTGATGGTCTAAAAATATGTGAAACAAAACTATGAGTTGCTCATGTATCAAATAATACTTTAGCGTACTGGTTATTGATAAGGAACGTACCCGTGACTACTTCTGGTTCATGACGAGCTTCATCAGCTTGCATCACGAAAGCCCTTCCACGGGGGTTGTTTGGATTAGCTGGAGCCTTGCCTTTACGTTGTGGACACTCATTACGAAATGATTTTCACTTCCACACTGAAAGCAGACTGTTTTTTGGGTTGGTATGATTTTTGCAGTCTCGAGAAATGTGACCCCTTTTTTTGCAGTTATAACAAACCACTGTCATACAGTTCCCTGTATGATATCTCTGGCAGATATTACACTGTGGTTGTTTATCCACTTTCTTCCCCTGAGCTGTTCCCAAGAAATTTCTTGGTGGAGGTCGGGTTACTCTTTTCTGGGAGCTTTCTCCAAATCTTATTTTAGAGTGGTTTTCAGTCCACTTCCTTTTCTCTCCTACCTGTGAGTGACTTAATGATCCATTTCTGATCATCTCACCTGTCAGACTTCCTGACAGGATTACTGCTTCTTGGAAGGTTTTGGTTCTTGCAGATTTCACCAATCCTCTTATTTGTGGCACTAATCCCCAAATATACCTTCCTATTCTTTTTGATTCTGGGGTTATCAGATGTAGTACTGTCACACCCTCGCTTATAGCGGAAACACGAGGATGCGACGGACGGGATCGTCATAACACTTGGTATAATTACAGAGACATATTACGTGCAAAATCCTCATGTCATGACGTCGCCCGACACAATGGTGACTTGTGTCGTGGTTAGTCAGTTCCACGACTATCATAGTCTTAATAATTCTAAAATCCATATACACAGTGTTCAAATATACAGTAAATGATATACAATACAAATGCAATCTATTGAAATTCTGAGGGTCTCTGCTAAGGCATCAGCTCTAGCTATCCTCTTTGTTTATGATTACCTGAAAAGATATGCTCAAAAATGGTCAACATAATTGTTGGTGAGTTCCGCAGGTTTAAATTTAAAACATTTGATGCTGTATAGAATTTGATATGGAATCATACTGTAAGCAAAAACCACATAACATGTGTTTAAGGACAACCAAACCCTATGACGTTTATGCATATAAGTTCGACGGAATATATTCACCCATGGCCTGATTGCTGGCAGCTGTAGTCGGTAACTCACAAGTTAAACCGATCTGTCGAGGGTGGGGGTGTCAACCCAGTAGTACTACCAATACCTATCCGTTGGTTCCTAACCCGGAATTAATGGTTGTAAGAATAGAATAACACCATGTATGTATTAGAATATGAGAATAGTATCACGTCGATTCCAAGTATGAAAATTGTATGTAAGATTGTACAGCATCGAAAACGGGTGAGCATACTTTTCCCCCATTGATTGAAAACAGTAAAAACTTGTATAAACATAAAAAGGGGTCATGAAACTCACCTTGAATTGATGTAATGTATATGAACAAGAACTTCAAAGAATTAAGCAACGCACGATCAAGCACGATCAATACCTATTATTAATTGTAACTAAGTCTTTAAAATGTGTTTATTGCGAATAAATATATTTGGTAAGATTCGGGTTGGTTTGGTTTAACACGTGACACGTACACAAATGGATGTATATATGTTTACAAGATTAAGTTTGAAATTAACGTTAAATCAAGGATTAGAATTATGGGGTTTTTAATAGATATTAAGTTTACAAAGTATTTATTTGCATTTTGATTCCATTAGGAGGATTTCATAAGTGTATTTATATATTTTTGGAATTAAATATAAAAATGATGTGGTTTAATTATATAATTATAATTATCCAAAGATAATTACAAATAAGGATAATCACAATTATAGTATTTTGATTAATAATAAGGTATTAATCTATACCTTTAGTTAAAATATATTTACAAGAAATAACCCACAATTTTATTTGTAAATAGTTTGTGAATTTATAAAATATATTTAAAGATAATATAGCGTTTATCTTATAGAAATAATTATTTATAATATTTATAAATAATATTTATATAATTTTCATATTTTCATGATTATTTCATAGTTAAACTTGATTTAGAATTTATTTTATAAAAATAAGTATTTTTAATATTTTTAAATAATATTTTATAAAAATCTATTAAAGTTTTTAAATAAAATAAATTTACAGAAAATTATTTTGTAAGATTTAAAGTAAGGAAAATTAATAAATTTATTTTTATAATTTTTAGAAATTTTTCCATATTTTTAAAGTATTTATAAAGCTTTAAAAAAAATAAAAACAATGAAAAAAAGGTTGCCGGGTTCGAACCCGGGACTTCACACCCAGACACACCCACCAAACCAGTGAGACATAGCCTAACCCACGAATAGACACGGGTTAAATTAATTTTAAACATAGTTTCAGAAATCCCCAAATTCGTATAAACCCTAGAAACCAAATCGTTCAAATTGATCACCCAAACGTTTATGATAGTGTATGGATCATGGGGCTTTTGTTCCCCATGATAATCGAGTATAAATATGTGTTCAATTACCTGTTTATGTTTCGGATTATGGATGAACACTTCGAAGAACAACCGCGGCTAATTCGGATTTGAATGGTGATCTAACGTTGATGAAATTCAAATTACTTGTACAGATAGATTCAAAAGATTCTAATTATCAATTGCCCTCTATCAATTTCGGGTTTCGAAGTCCCGAAGGTGGTGTTCGACCAATCGCAGGTCGCGGATAAGAATGATGATAGAATTGGATGTTTTGTTGTGTTTTGAATGGAATTGAAAGTTGCACACGATTAGGATCAGTTATATAGTCGCTCAGGTTCAATTAATTAAACGAATTATTGGCGTTAGTGGTGATCGTGGTGGTTTCTTTCGGCCGAGTGTGTTAGGTAGATAATCGCACTCAATTCGATCGTATTATTCAAATTAGTGTGGGGTACGAGTTCGAAAATCCCACTCGAACGTGTCGGAAGCCTTTGATTGAGTCAAAACCGCGTAAATTTGGTGGTTTGGTCTCGCCGGACGTCGGCCGGAATAGTCGCCGGCGACGGGGACGATGGGAGGGGGGTTTGGGTTTAAAATGTTACACTTAAGCCCCCTGTGGTTTATATAGTTTGTTATTTATGTTAAACTTTTTAAAACAAGTTTTAAATTGACATTTTTCACCCTAAACTTTATATAATAAATCTATTTATTTTTACAATATATTTTTAATCTTTATAAATCTTTGAGATTTAGTTATTAAATATAATATATTAAAACTTTCAAGTTAACAATAATATTTATGAATCATAACTTTTTAAATTCAAGTTTACTAAACTTTTATAAATTGTAACAATATTATTATTATCATTATTGTTATTATTATTATTATTATTATTATTATCATTATTATTATTATTATTATTATTATTATTATTATTATTGTTGTTGAAATTCAAATAAACATATAAATTAACTTTTATTTAACGAAGATTACGGGATGTTACAGTCTCCCCTGCTTTAGGAAATTTCGTCCCGAAATTTTAATCATAAGGAGGCTAAAACGAGAAGATGAGGATACTGAGATTTCATTTGGTCCTCACGTTCCCAAGTGAACTTTGGGCCACGTTTAGATTCCCAGCGACTTTGAAAATGGGTATCCGGCTGCTTGAGTTGTTTGATTTTTCTATCCATAATTTCCAGAATATAATGCCTAGAAATCAGGATAAGACCAACAATGATGAGAAAGGTTAATCGTCGGAATTTAAGAATCCCAAATGTCACCATATGAAACGACCTTAACGCATATCTTGTGAATATGTATTTCTCCTTTGACCAACCATCAGTCTAAGAATAATATGCTATGCGAAGGTCTTGGAATGGGTTTACAATGATGGTTGAGAATATTATTAAAACAGGAAGTGAATCAATTATTCAGAATAACGATTGTTGTTTTAACGTCATACCACGATAAACGAATATTTGAAATAGATGCAGGTTAATTTCTCGACGTTGTGAGATAATGGGTTGCTATTACGTAAAGATTACTCTGAACCTTTCCTAGGTGGGTAAACTTGATAGCATTGATGATCAAGTGGGTGAGAATTTGTCTAATCCGTAAAACATCACCATTAACCTCCACTGGGACATCACCTCTTCTTGGCCTAAATTTTGTGGCCTCCATCCTCATAACTCCTAACTCAACTTTGGAAAAGTCGAGGATGTCACTAATAAGTTGAAGGACTAGATCGCCAGAAGACAACATGACACCCAAAAGTTGTTTCTGATTTTTATCAAGTTTTGATAGCATTTCTGCTATGCTAACGACCCCTGATAATGGAGATCTTATGGTTGCTAGCATTTGTTTTGCTCTCATCGTTTCCTCTGTAATATGACAGTTTTATTAAGTTCTGCCTCTTTGGCCTTCTGCACAACTATTTCTTCCCTTAGTTTTGCCATCTTTTCTCTCTTTTTCACCTGATCAGTGATTTCCATGCCCATGTAATTAACACAAATTTTCTCCCCATCTTTACTGAACACGGGTTCAACATATATTAAGAATGTTTGGCTCCAAATAACTCAGTCTCAAAAGTAATTCCTCTCTTTGCTGGTAACTCTCTTCAGAACTTCTCTTTTAAAGTCTTGTTGTTCAAATTCAAGATAGAATTTTAATGATCTTCAAGGTTAAGGGTTCAAAAGCGGTTCAAGGAGTGACGCGAATAATAGGAAAGGTATTTGTAAACATGTTTTGCAAGGTAGCAATATCTAAGTAAGTTTACATACGCAGTTCAACAAACCATGAGTTCAGCTGAGAACATTTATATGACTCAAAAGTCATGTTCATGAGTTGATAATATCTTCAGCAGAGGGATTGTTTAGGAAGGCTATTATCGCACCATCACGTTTTGATGATAACTCAAAATGAAAGGAATAAACGTTTCCATATAGCTAGGTCAAAATACGAGGATAAAGTGCTTTGGCTTGGTAGATCGAATTACCAACATCGGTTCATCCTTCAAGTTACTTCATCCTTCTCGTTACTTGATTATAACCATGGTAAGTTGAAGATCAAGAGTTGAGATTTAGTCATCAAGGTATGGAATTCATGCTTATCTTGATAATAACAAGAAAACAATCGAGGGTTGACATTTGTCACCATAATACGGGTTTCGATCCTACTTTGGTGAGATCATGTCATTTGTGAAATGTAAATTTCAATGAGAATATTTGAAGTCAATCCTCAAGATAAGGAAGTCACCCTAATCCAGAGGATGAAATTTCACAAACAAACAAATGGAAAACCATTTATCGCAATAGTGATTCATCAAAGTAAGGGAATCTCCCTGCTTTGATGAGATAGAATCATTTAGGAGAAACGAGTTTCTTAGTCATAGGTTGACTTGCAAACTCTTGCATTTCCCACGGTGCAAGCAGTATGAGGCTTGACTTAACGACGAAAGGAAATTAATATCAATTTGGAATTCGGAAAAAAAATTTAAAGTTACATCAGTGTAACGAAGGAAAGATCGTGCTTACAAGCTTAAGATCGAAATTCGGGATCGCAGAATTTGTTATGATGGTGTTCAAATCTTGAATGATTTAAATCAGAAAGACGAAATCAAGGACAAGAATGATTCGACATTACAATGAGATGTGAACATTCGATTCACAATCGAAGGGAATTCATGGACTTCTCAAGATATGAGGTTAGCCATAACCTTATTGAAGACATGCGTACTTATAAGTGGTAACTAGGTTATAGTTAGTTTATTCGATTATTGAGGTGAGTGACCACTTATAATTAACAAGTATCCCGAGATGTAGGAATTCCACCTACAGCCTTGCATGTTCTTAATTATAGGACACGTTCTTAAGAGGATTTGAGAACCGTAAGTAACGGTTTAAAGTTTTGAAGACCATTCGGTGTTTAGGAAAGTGTTCTCGATACTTTCAATCACTGTAGTAATCTGGTAGCTTCTTCGGTTCTACTGAGCTTAGTGGGTTTGCAAGAACTGAAATGCTTGTAGGTACAAGCACGTGGAGGGTTAGGACAAACAGAGATTTGAGCAGGGTTCGCGCCTTGATTCAGATGAGTTAGGAGGGTTGGTATGACCGTAGCAACCTTACGTGCCACAATAGTAGTAACCTTACGGCCAGAGTTTCTAGATCGGTATCGTTTTTTTTTTTTTTTTTTTTTTTTTTTTTTTTTTTGACAAGTAGACATTTTGAAATATCATTAAGATATTTTATGAGAATTGGGCAATACGATCTATACAACATGAAAACAACTATCGGGAATTTGGCGTAATAATAATGAGATGTTCCGTGTGTAATCGTTTGATTCGTAATTCAAGCGAGTATGTTGACTAACCAAAGTTTTAAGTTAACCATGCGTTCCGATAAGCAATACTCATCCCACTCTTCCAACATTGCATGTATTGGGTGGTGAGGCATAGACTTTGTCGAGATTTTGAAAACCACGAATAACGAGTCAAAGCTCATTTTGAAAATTATTTGATTTAGGCACGCAATGCCTTGACTATGATTTAAGATTTGTGTGTGCTTTGATAGGAATCAAAGTATAAAAAGATTCACATATGATTCTACTCATCAAGTTCCAATAACCCATGCTTCGATCCATCAAGATCATTACGTAGCCTAGTTTAAGCACATTCTTAATATACCGGTGATGTTTATATATAGGGTTCCCCGCAGCGTTCCCACCACATCCACGATATACTTTGAATAATACTTAAACTAGTTACATAACACCTTAATTTTCCTTAGCATCATTCCAAGAATAACGTAATATAAGTTTGATGTGACGTAGCAAGATCCACAAAGCGTATACGTATAGTTTACAACCAAACCAATCCATGCCTCAGTCAATCGGGATCATCACGTAGCTCCGTTTAAACACATTCTTGGTATACCAAGGATGCTTATATATAGGGTTCCCCGCAGCGTTCCCACCACATCCGTGGTATACCTTGAACGATGCCTAAACCAGTTACGTGACATCCGTTTATCCTGAGCATAAGGTTTATTATGATTGGAAATACCATGAAGGCTTTAAGTAGGACAGGACTTGAGTAAATATTGATAATGTTTGATTGCCTTCAACAAGGACTTATAATGTTTGATTGCCTTTAACAAGGACTTATAATGTTTGATTGCCTTCGACAAGGACTTACTAGAATTATGACCCTAGCACCCTAGGGTATAGAATAGAAACGTGTGATACTCATGATCGTTACCTCATGGTAAGATTAGCTAGACTTCTTATGCATGGTGAATTACAATTACGTGTGCACCCGTAATGATAATTTACCTTGCATGATCACCCTTAGCTTCACTTACCCCAAGTTAACATCATAGTATTATTTAGATTCATCAAGCACAAATAATGTAATGTCCTTATGTCCATGAGCCAGTATTCCAATAATAGCATGTAATAGCAAATAAGCATATAAGCACATTAAGTCTAATGATAACTGCATATCCGTCATACTTTCAGGATTTCAGTCATAACTATGATAGGGTCAGATTCAATATCCGAGATCGACGCTACGCGTGATCACCGAAGTTCCCTAATAATATGATGTTGTGCGCATATAAGCGTAAAGTTCTTAGTATAAAAGTATCCCATGAAGAAAGACTAAGAGTAATAATGTCTTCCTCGGGATGTTCAGATAACACGTGTACATGTATAAAATCAGGTATGTAGGAACATACTTGTTGATTATTAGGTATATAGGAATATACCTGTATATTAAGTTCATAGACTTAATATATTTGACCCATTTGCCTTGTAGTTTTTGTGTATTGACCATAGTTTATCACTCATCCCAGAAATCCCCAGGTAAGCATACCAGGTCTCGCAATGAGATATATGCGATATGCTTGCCTTAGCCCGAGGGCCTTTTGCCAGGAAATCCAGAATACAGGTGTCTATGTGTCACACAAATCATGAAAGACATTTAGGTAAAATCAAATGCACACAATCCCTAGCATGCATTCTATATGAAGGTTCTTAGGTTATAGTCTAGGTCGAATTCTCCACCTAAATCTCTATAACCAAGGCTCTGATACCAATCTGTCACACCCTCGCTTATAGCGGAAACACGAGGATGCGACGGACGGGATCGTCATAACACTTGGTATAATTACAGAGACATATTACGTGCAAAATCCTCGTGTCATGACGTCGCCCGACACAATGGTGACTTGTGTCGTGGTTAGTCAGTTCCACGACTATCATAGTCTTAATAATTCTAAAATCCATATACACAGTGTTCAAATATACAGTAAATGATATACAATACAAATGCAATCTATTGAAATTCTGAGGGTCTCTGCTAAGGCATCAGCTCTAGCTATCCTCTTTGTTTATGATTACCTGAAAAGATATGCTCAAAATGGTCAACATAATTGTTGGTGAGTTCCGCAGGTTTAAATTTAAAACATTTGATGCTGTATAGAATTTGATATGGAATCATACTGTAAGCAAAAACCACATAACATGTGTTTAAGGACAACCAAACCCTATGACGTTTATGCATATAAGTTTGACGGAATATATTCACCCATGGCCTGATTGCTGGCAGCTGTAGTCGGTAACTCACAAGTTAAACCGATCTGTCGAGGGTGGGGGTGTCAACCCAGTAGTACTACCAATACCTATCCGTTGGTTCCTAACCCGGAATTAATGGTTGTAAGAATAGAATAACACCATGTATGTATTAGAATATGAGAATAGTATCACGTCGATTCCAAGTATGAAAATTGTATGTAAGATTGTACAGCATCGAAAACGGTGAGCATACTTTTCCCCCATTGATTGAAAACAGTAAAACTTGTATAAACATAAAAGGGGCCACGAAACTCACCTTGAATTGATGTAATGTATATGAACAAGAACTTCAAAGAATTAAGCAACGCACGATCAAGCACGATCAATACCTATTATTAATTGTAACTAAGTCTTTAAAATGTGTTTATTGCGAATAAATATATTTGGTAAGATTCGGGTTGGTTTGGTTTAACACGTGACACGTACACAAATGGATGTATATATGTTTACAAGATTAGTTTGAAATTAACGTTAAATCAATTAGAATTATGGGGTTTTTAATAGATATTAAGTTTACAAAGTATTTATTTGCATTTGATTCCATTAGGAGGATTTCATAAGTGTATTTATATATTTTTGGAATTAAATATAAAATGATGTGGTTTAATTATATAATTTATAATTATCCAAAGATAATTACAAATAAGGATAATCACAATTATAGTATTTTGATTAATAATAAGGTATTAATCTATACCTTTAGTTAAAATATATTTTACAAGAAATAACCCACAATTTTATTTGTAAATAGTTTGTGAATTTATAAATATATTTAAAGATAATATAGCGTTTATCTTATAGAAATAATTATTTATAATATTTATAAATAATATTTATATAATTTTCATATTTTCATGATTATTTCATAGTTAAACTTGATTTAGAATTTATTTTATAAAAATAAGTATTTTTAATATTTTTAAATAATATTTTATAAAAATCTATTAAAGTTTTTAAATAAAATAAATTTACAGAAAATTATTTTGTAGATTTAAAGTAAGGAAAATTAATAAAATTTATTTTTATAATTTTTAGAAATTTTTCCATATTTTAAATATTTATAAAGCTTTAAAAAAATAAAAACATGAAAAAAGGTTGCCGGGTTCGAACCCGGGACTTCACACCCAGACACACACAGCCCAAACCAGTGAGACATAGCCCAACCCACGAATAGACACGGGTTAAATTAATTTTAAACATAGTTTCAGAAATCCCCAAATTCGTATAAACCCTAGAAACCAAATCGTTCAAATTGATCACCCAAACGTTTATGATAGTGTATGGATCATGGGGCTTTTGTTCCCCATGATAAATCGAGTATAAAGATGTGTTCAATTACCTGTTTATGTTTCGGATTATGGATGAACACTTCGAAGAACAACCGCGGCTAATTCGGATTCGAATGGTGATCTAACGTTGATGAAATTCAAATTACTTGTACAGATAGATTCAAAAGATTCTAATTATCAATTGCCCTCTATCAATTTCGGGTTTCGAAGTCCCGAAGGTGGTGTTCGACCAATCGCAGGTCGCGGATAAGAATGATGATAGAATTGGATGTTTTGTTGTGTTTTGAATGGAATTGAAAGTTGCACACGATTAGGATCAGTTATATAGTCGCTCAGGTTCAATTAATTAAACGAATTATTGGCGTTAGTGGTGATCGTGGTGGTTTCTTTCGGCCGAGTGTGTTAGGTAGATAATCGCACTCAATTCGATCGTATTATTCAAATTAGTGTGGGGTACGAGTTCGAAAATCCCACTCGAACGTGTCGGAAGCCTTTGATTGAGTCAAAACCGCGTAAATTTGGTGGTTTGGTCTCGCCGGACGTCGGCCGGAATAGTCGCCGGCGACGGGGACGATGGGAGGGGGGTTTGGGTTTAAATGTTACACTTAAGCCCCCTGTGGTTTATATAGTTTGTTATTTATGTTAAAGCTTTTTAAAACAAGTTTTAAAATTGACATTTTTCACCCTAAACTTTATATAATAATCTATTTATTTTTACAATATATTTTTAATCTTTATAAATCTTTGAGATTAGTTATTAAATATAATATATATAAAACTTTCAAGTTAACAATAATATTTATGAATCATAACTTTTTAAATTCAGTTTACTAAACTTTTATAAATTGTAACAATATTATTATTATCATTATTGTTATTATTTATATTATATCATTATCATTATTATTATTATTATTATTATTATTATTATTATTATTATTATTGTTGTTGAAATTCAAATAACATATAAAATTAACTTTTATTTACGAAGATTACGGGATGTTACAAGTACTAACCTGGAATTCATTATACATATCAGTATATTCCCGGTGTGCAGCTCCTTTCATTTCTAGTGCTAAGAATTCAGCCTCTAATTTCTCTATTTCATTATATGGGCAGTATTGCTCTATACTAGATTTCTAAATTCTTCCCAACTCATCCTATTCATAACATTCCTACCCCTAGTGTGTATCTCCATTTCCACCAGGATTGTGCTTCTCCCTTCAGGGAATGCGAAGCAAATAGTGTCTTGAGGTTTTTAGCACAGTTACTGATTTCCAAGACTCCTTCCATTTCGTCTAGCCATCTTAAAGCTTGTACAGCTCCACCTTTTCCATCAAATTCCCGGGGTCTGCAGGACATAAAAGGTTTTGTAAGAACATCCCTTTGAGATTCCATTTAGAATTTCCTCTTCCTGTCGTTCTTCCATATTTATTTTCAGGCCCTACTGGTGGGTGTGAGGTAGTTCCAAGTTTAGATTTTGTTGGAGTGGGTTATTAAGGTGGGTAGGGTACTTCTATTTACTGGGCCACTATCTGAGAAATCCTATCATTTTCACTTGTATCAGTGTTTACGGGTTTTCTTCTCCAAGTCTGGTTCTAGGTCGTTCCCACTCGAGCTGTTCTTCGGACAGGTTGAGTGTTTCTTTTGGCGGCATGATTCACTATAGTGAATTTCAAAATTAGTATCACAAATAAATATCTTAACACAAAAATCATTTAGCACCAATCAAATAACATGTTGTCACAAAAGTATATATATCATTAGCTCTTATTTCTTTTATTCTAGAGGGTGAGACTATAATCTTTTAGTTTCTGCGAATCCATTCCATATCCTGGTGAAGATACTTTTCTTGTGTGTCCTGAGCTTTTTGATGTCCTTCTGGATTTTCCAGATTCCTAGCTGTATTTTCTTAATTTTTCTAAGAGTTTGTCGAGCTGTCTTCACCTGATCCATCTCTTGTCATTTAGTAACCTTTCTTTCACCTTCGGGAGAATCAGAAGTTGTATTTCCACATTCTCAGCTGGCTTAGCTCTAACCTGTTTCCACGTTGTGTCTTTTTCCTTGGAGTCTTAATCGTATATCCTCCCACGTGTACTGGTGCACGTCTAACATAAAATTTTGATTTATTCTCCATATCTGTTGGAGGAACATCCATAGCCTGTTGAGGTTCTGGTTCAGGTGTTATTTCCTTAGAATTGCTATGGTCTGGATATTTGGAAGGATTGATCTTGTAGTGGTAACTATTTGAATTCATAACTGCATAGATTTCTGAATAATATTTCACAAAATGGTTAGTCAAATAATTATTAAAACTTTGTTAGAGTCTTAATCATAAAATCATAATATTTTACATAATCACATAATTCACATAAAATCATAGAAAAATTCTAAGTATATTTGTGAGCTTATGGTTATAGTCTAGTTATTTCTTAAAAATAACTAATTCCTTATAACCAATGGCTCTGGTACCAACCGTAACATCCGGCGGAAGCGTGAAAGTTGCGGTTGGGGTGTGACTTGCTTTATCAGAGTACATTAATTATAGTGACGTAAACACAATAACTATACATACATAAACACAACATAAGACATGCTTTTATTTATAAGGTTTGGAATTACATCATATACATAGTTTTCAAAATTTGATGTTTTTTTCTACAGCTAACTACAGCATGTCTCAAGAACCAATGAAAGTGTGCGTCAACGTACACATTACCGTCAACGATGTTAACGTTAACGTGACGCATACTCTCCCTACCACTTCGCCCTAGCCATTATGCACTTCAAAACTAAGTCAAAGAGTTACTCATTGTTTCCTGAAAAGCATACTTAAACCAGTCAACAAAAAGTTGGTGAGAACATAGGTTTATATCCAAGCAATATTTTGTTGATGCATCATTACAACCAAACCTGCTCACAACATAATCATACTGTCACGAAATAATTCACAAATCAGATAATATTACATCTCACCCTCATCCGGTTAGGTGCAGGAAATAGCAGCAATACTCATCCTGTTGGTGCACATATTCTCCTAAGTAGCGCTACTAATATTATCGGACGGTTACTCATTCGAATTAATGGTTGTATCACAAATGACAGTAAGTATCAAAAATATTTTCAAAATAATACATCAACCCAAGTAGTATGCTTTTCCCCCCAAAAACTTTACGAATACCAAATGGTAAAAATGGGGCTATGAACTCACTGTGTCTCCTTGAACCTATAAAATAGTTCACAGTATCAGACATAATTTTTTTTAAATTTTTTAGAACCTCAGATTAAGTATCTTTTGGAAGTTCAGCTAAAGGTAATCCAGAAATGTTATCACAAAATTTTCAACAAATAATTTATTATACATAATTACTTAAAATTAGTCAAAAGTCTGCATAATTATCAAATCACCTACGGTTATTCAAAAATCACCAAAAATTTACAGAATGTTATTTCCACAGTTAGTATATCCCATAATTTTATAACATCTAACTCCCAACAGATTGTTCTCTACAATTTTTATAATGTTCCTATAATTGATTAAAAATAGCTGTGTAATTAATAAATACTCAAATTTTACAGACAGTTTCCTATATAAACTAGAATCATCATAAAATATATCAAGGTCTAACCCGTAGCAGATCAGATTCTGTAATGTTTACAATAATCTTAATATTTAGAAAAAATTGTTATTTAACTCCAAAAATTATGAAATTTATATATTATGTAGATTTAGATTTAATATCACATCCAGTTTTTCTCAGAATTTATTATATACTTTAGGTATTTATTATGATTTTTATACTGCAGAATACATAAAAATTCGTATCTTAAATTATAACAAGGAAATAAATTCTGAACTAATTCCAGGGATTTTTATATTTCAATAGGATCATTCTGTGAGTTTATGAGAATTTTCTCGGATCTATTTCTATTTTTTGAGTATTTTCTCTATTTTCATTATTTAAAATAATTTGTATAAATTGTTCACTTATCATATTTTGCCAAAATTTCCAGAGTAATATTTTAGTATATAAATAAGATTTTTCAATATTTATTCCCACAATTGCATTTTTTTACTATGTTTACTAGATTTTCTTAATAATTCAAGATTTAATTTCTATAAATCAACATATTTCTTTTTATCACAAGTTTTTCTGAATTTTTGGTAGCTTATTATTTGTGATTAAGGAACTTAAAATACATTCAAAGTTCATTTTGGTGTTTTAAATACCAAAACTTAATTATATATGTGTTTTATAACACATATGTAACAAAATTTAAAAAGAAACTAGTGAACTAACACCTTTTGAGTGTGTTGGCTACCTTAAACCGAGAAGGAGGCTGTGAGAGTGGTGAGGGTTGTGATACGTTTAATGGTGGTGTGGTTGTTGTTTAGTTGTTGTTGGTTGTTGTTGGTTGTTGTTGGTTGTTGTTGGTTGTTGTTGGTTGGCGATGGTGGTGTGGTTGGTAAAATGAAAGCCGAGAGTGGAGGGGAGAGAGTGATAATGATCGTGGCTGATGGTGGTGTAGAAGATGGTGTTAAAAGTGGTGATGGTTATGGTTACGGGTGGTGATGTTTAAAGATGGTGATAGTGGTTGTTGGTTGTTTGGGTGTGAGCCGAGAGAGGGTGGAGTGAAGGTGGTGGTGTTCGAGGGTTGTGATTTGAAGGTGGTGATGTTTCAAAGAAATCCCGAGAGAAAAGAACAAGGGTGGTGTTTGCGGTAGATTTTTGTTTTAAAGTAATTGATTGTATGGAGGTTGCAAGGACCCTTCGATCGATTGCTTGCATATATAGGGAATTTAATATAGTTTTTAGGTCCTAGGGTGGTGACTAAGCAGTATAGCATTGGTTAGTTGGCTATAAGTAACTTAGGTAGCAATTGGTGTGTTGCTTGGTCTTTGAAGGTGGCCGAGGATCTCCAAGGGTTTGCCACATCCATGAATCAATGATGGTAGGTAGATGACTAGTGAGCTAGGAACCCAAGGTGTCCATTTGAAAAAAAAGTCAATGGCTATGGTTGTTAATGCACATGGCCGAGAGTGGTGGTTCTGAAGAGCTAACCGAGTGGTTTTTGGGAGGTGGTGGTTTCGGGTGGTGGTTAGAATGGCTATTAACCGAGGGTTTGGGTGGTTTGGGTGTTAGTTTTAGGTTTAGAGTTTTGGTTTAGTTATATTTGTTGTAGTTTTAATATGTATATATATATACATATATATAGATTTATTCATAGATGTATGCATAAGTGGGCTTTATATAATAGATATACGTATATATATACATGCAAAACATATATATGTATTTATAATATACTACACGTACAAATAAGTAAACATATATGTACATGCTAAACGTACATGTATACAAGCATACAATAATTTTCCATGTATATATACATGCATGCACACTTAAATTTTCATATACATATATGCAGGTAAAATGCATATGTAAAGTTTGGTGTATATACATGTATATGAAATTTCTGATATATATATGCACATATGCATACGTAAAATTTTAATATATATGCATGCATGCAAACATGCATACGTACACTCGATAATTTATATACATACTAAACATAATATAAATCGTGATTGTAACGTAAATATAATCGTAATATTATAATAAACTTTTGGTTGTCACACTACGCCTAGAGACTTCGACTGAGGTACGACAGTTTCTTGGTTTGACTGGCTATTATCGGCGATTTATCGAAGGGTTTTTAAAGATTGCTCAACCTCTCACACCGCGTTATCTCAAAAAGGCACTACGTACAATTGGGGTGACAAACAAGAATCCGCATTTCAAGTTCTGAAGTAGAAACTCTGTACGAGCACCGATTCTATCCCTGCCTGGGGAACAGACGATTTGTAGTTTACTGTGATGCTTCTATTCAAGGTCTCGGTTGTGTGCTAATGCAACGCGAGAAGGTGATTGCTTATGCTTCCCATCATTGAAGTTCACGAGAAAAACTACACGACACATGACTTAGAGTTGGGAGCCGTTGTGTTTGCACTCAAGTTATGGAGACACTACTTGTACTCGGTACCAAGTGCACCATTTACACCGATCACAAGAGTCTCCAGCTCATCTTTGAACAGAAGGAGCTGAACATGAGACAACGTCGTTGGGTCAAGTTGTTGAATGACTACGATTGTGCGATCAAGTATCATCCGACAAGGCTAATGTAGTAGCAGATGCCTTAAGTCGAAAGGAGACACCTAAGCCGAAGCGAGTCGAGCATTTCAACTCACCATTCGCACTGGATTACCCGATCAAATACGTAATGCTCAACTTGAAGCTTTGAAAGACGAGAACCTGAAAGCCGAATCACTACGAGGCATGGAGAAAACAATTAGAGGTCAAACCTGACGGAATTTGTTACTTCATGGAACGAATATGGTTTCCTTTGTATGGAGAATTACGAGAGCTGGTAATGGATGAAGCTCACAAGTCACGATATTCTATTCATCCGGTTCGGATAAGATGTATCAGGATTGAAGACCCTATACCGGTGGACAAACATGAAAGCTGATATTGCCACTTATGTAAACAGATGTTTAACCTGTTCTAAGGTTAAGGTGGAATATCAAAGGCCATCCTGTTTGCTCCAACAGCCGGAAATTCCAGTATGGAAGTGGGAACAGATATCAATGGATTTCATCACAAAACTGCCTAGGACTCCCAGCGGATGCGATACCATTTGGGTGATCGTGGACGCTTGACGAAATCCGCAATATTCCTGGCAATCCGGGAGACTGACCGAATGGAGAAGTTGACTCGTATCTACCTAAGGGAAATAGTCTCTCGGCACGGTGTGCCAATTTCCATTATCTCTTATCGTGACGCTCGATTCACTTCACACTTCTAACAATCTTTACAACGATTATTGGGAACGCGGTTAGATATGAGCACTGCATATCAATCCTCAGACTGACGGCCAGAGTAAGCGTACGATCCAGACTTTGGAAGACTGTTACCGCTTGCGTGATTGATTTTGGCAGCAGTTAGGAAACTCACTTACCGTTAGTTGAGTTTTCTTACAATAATAGCTATCACACATCGATCAAAGCTGCTCCGTTTGAGGCACTGTATATGCGTAAGTGCCGATCACCTATTTGTTGGCGAAGTTGAGAAAGTCACTTACCGGTCCTGAACTCGTGCACGAGACGATTGAGATGATCGTGCAGATCCGTAAACCGTATGGCAGCAGCACGTGACCGACATAAGAGTTACGCTAATAAGCGGCGACCATTGGAATTTCAAATAGGTGACAAAGTGCTTTTGAAAGTGTCACCTTGGAAAGGCGTGATTCGTTTCGGGAAACGTGGAAACTAGAACCCAGATACGTGGGAACGTTTGAGATTGTCAAACGGTCGGCCCTGTAGCCTATCAGTTGAACCTACCCGAAGGACTTAGTGGAGTACACAATGTGTTCCATGTTCGAACCTGAGAAAATGCCTTGCAGACGAGACTCTCATCGTTCCGTTAGAAGAGATACACGTGGATGAACAACTGCGTTTCGTTGAAAAACCAGTGGAGAACATGGATCGAGAAGTCAAAACCCTAAAGCGCAGCAAGATCCCCATTGTGCGCGTTAGATGGAACTCAAAGCGTGGACCAAAGTTTACCCTGAACGCGAGGATCAAATGAAGAAGATTACCCACAACTGTTCAACGATCAGACACCTACTTCTTAAGGTATTCATTCTGGAGATACCTTTTCCTTTTTTTTCGAGACGAAATTCCCTTCAATAAGGGATGATGTCACAACTCTATCAAACATGTCAACACGTTACGAACCACCAACCCTAACCGAATCTCACACATTTGACTGAACCCTAACTAAACCTCATGCGTTTAACCGAGCGTAACATTCTATTTGCGGGACGAAAATTCATTCAACAAGGGGATGATGCGACACCCCGAATTTTTCAAGTTAATTTTTCAATACTTTAGCAAATCAAATTTTATTATTATTACTAGGAATAATGAGTATCATTATAATAATTATTAAAATTGTTAGTAATCTAAGTTGCACTAATTACACACTAGGCTAAATTAGGAGGGCTAAAAGTGTAAATACCAATGTGAATGGAAATTATAAAAAACCGTGAGTCTCCTCTCCTTCGGCCACTTCCCCTCCGTAACCCTAAAATCCCCTCAAACCGTCTGCTGTCGACCCTTCCTTGCGCCAAACCTTCTCCAGCAGCTTGCTTTCACGGTCACTTGTCCCGGTAGTCCTTCCGACAGCCCTCGTTATTCGTGTGACGTTCCCCCGGTGACGGTTTTCCCCCACGTATTGACCGACAACGCAATCAAGCATCTCCCTCTCCGTTCTCTGTCGCGAGCACCCGACGACAATAAACGGTGATCGAAACACCCGTATCTCATTCGGTATGTTCCTCGACCCTTTACTCGGGTTCGTATGGTTACGTTTTCGGGTTGCGAATGGTATGTTGTGGTCGGTTAGGTGCTTGGGTATGCATGTTTTGTGTCCATGCGTGGTGCTTGATGTATGTATATATGCGTATCAGGTGTACGGAGTGGTCCTATATGAAAGCTTGCTCTACTATGAATGTTTCTGCATTATATCACACACATGCACCTAGGCAATGTGTGTTCTTTCTGTTGCAAGCATGTACCCTTGTGGGTAAGATTTCATGTGATTAATATGTGTTCTTTATGACAATATGAATGATTATGTATGCTTCTGCGATTAAAGTGGTGTTGAACTCGGTTTACGCCGTGAATGTGTATATATATATGCATGCGATTGTATATACATATGTGTGTGGGTGTATTTTGTGTGTGAATTAGTGTGTGTGGTTCTTTTTCCTTTCTGTTGAATGAATGCATAATTGTGTGGGTATGCATTATGCATGTGTGATTGTTGTGTATCCAGTTGTAATGGATGTATGTATGCAAGGATTGGTTAGACGCATGGTGAGAGTTTGTTGGTGCATAGTGCTTGTGTTTGAGTTTAGGCGCATGAGGTTGGTAAGGGGTGTTTCATGTGGATGTTTGAATGTATAGGGATTTGTAAGTGTTCTATGCATGGGGTTATTATTTGTGTGTTGACCGTGAGTGCATGTATGGGTATGTGTTGTTTAGGCGCATGGGAGGGGGATTGGGTCATGTTAGGCGCATGAGGTGGATAATGCATGGAAGTCTTAGGTGGCCGCAAGGTGAGGGGAGAGTATGTCAATGTATGTATGTGATTCCGTATGTATGCATATGTTTCTATAAGGTGTTCATATATAAATGTGTGTGGTAGGTCATGATTGTGTAAATTATGTGGATGTGTATATATATCTTTACGGTATATATATTGTATAGGTATGAATGCATGGATAAAGATTGGGTGCTTTGACCTGGGGTGAATGTCACATGTGGGTGTGTGCATAATATATATGTGTAGTGACTTATATATTAGAGCATGTATATATATATGTTTGTGTTATGTATATAATACATGCAAAAGATATGATACAAGCATATGTATATAGAGTGCGAACAATGCAAAGACATTTTGTATGGGTGTCCAAGATTATGAAAAATATGTGGTTATATATATATATATGAGTCGTATAATTAAATTATATAAGAGCCTTTTTTCACGTGATAATTAGGTCTTATAGACTGAATATGACTTAGGGTTTGTTTATGCATGTGAACGTGGGTATTGTTAGTCTGTATCGATAACCGACACCGAACCGATTCGTGAGACGCGAAACCGTATAGTCCTGATATTTTATAATTAATAAGTTATATTAATTATATATAAACTGAATGAAACACAGGTTAAACGGGACCCTATTCTTTGTGCTATCGTTTATTTCGTTGCTGAGCATTAAGGTGAGTTTTCACGGCCCCATTTTATATTCTTTCCTTTTCGGGGAGAAAACATGCAAACACTATTTTGTTATGGTTGCCAGTATTATTGATATCGCCTGTTATGTTAGTGGAAACACATTGAAAGTCCTTACAGTAGTAAACCGTTAGTAATGGGATTAGCGAGGTAATTCTGAGTAGTACTAGGGTTTGACAAACCCCTCCCGGGCTAGTCGCGCTAGCTTGATTGGAGGTCAAACGGGTGCGTAATTGACCTAACGATTGCCACGTGGTGGAAAGGCACTAAACACACACAGTCTTCGGTTTGAAACACTAAGTAACTTGTTTATAGGCTAGCTACCTATCGACATGCTTTATATACTAAACCATATGAAACGCTTTCTGACACATTACTTGTTGATTAAACCTGTGGACTCACCAACTTTATGTTGACACACTTTAGCATGTTTTCTCAGGTCATAGGAACGCACAATGTTAAGAACTCAACTAGGATGCATTCATGGCATACATCACAACTCAACTGTTTTATTTAGTTAAACTTTACTGACTTTTATGGTTTAAACGCATGTTGATACAATTTACTATTGATTTCTGTTTTCGAAACGTTCCGCAAGTTTGAAACACTTATGGTTGATTTAAAAGTCTAATTACTTAATGTAATGTTTTGTAATTACTGTGTCTGTGTAACTGGTGCTATCTGAGATCCTGGTATGTCACACGCCTAACGGTAAAACCCCGTTAGCGGATTTTGAGGGTGTGACAATCTGCACCCTATAACTTTTTTAGTGGTATACGTATGCGAAATTTTGAGCGCCCCTTAAAGTTATGTAATCGTCCCACTTACACCCTCGATGAATTTTTTTTGGTCCACCATTGGGTCAACACATAGGCACCCTCTATGTGTTCCATGGCATTCCCCTTTGGTGTCTCTACGTGGGTTGAGTATACCGTCCAACCTAACAGGGTGGTTCATGTGGCTCATCATGGTGATATAATTGTAAAGAATTTGATGGTGATATAATTATAATTCTATTTAAAATTTTAGACATCTAATATAATTTTTAAGCAAAATACAAGTGTTTATACAGTAGCTCATAATATATGTATACTATTATATAAATATTTGATGATGACACAATCGTTACTTAATTCAAAGTACAAGACATTTAATATAAGTTTTTAAGAGCGAAGTGCAAATGCTTTATAATTTTTTTTCTAAATTGACACATTAGGTAATGCAAATGAGATTAATAATTGATAGATTGAAACTAGAAAACCTTCATTCCTGCACTTTAGTAAAGATTCTTTCTTTTTTAGTTATTTTACAACACAACTCATTAATTTTGATATTGTTACCATTTACGCATTTATTATTTTCTCCTTAGTTTTGAGGATTCACTTTTTATAGTATTTTTTTCTATTACACCTTTTTATGAGCGTTTACCGTGAATTTTTTCAGGTGACTAATACTAGCTAACGTATAAATCGTCAAAACTAAGTCTTATAACTTTTACAACCCCTGTCGAAAACGCGGGTCACCCCCACTAGTCTATATCTATATCTATCTATATCTATATTATATATAAAGCATTTTGAGACGGACATATTGGTAATTTTGCTTAAAATGTAAGACACTTAAAATAAATTTTTAAACATGAAGTGCAAATGTTCTATGCAAAATTCCTAATTTGCCCCTATTTAATAAACTTCTTTTAACTAATACATAATTTAATACATATTAGATTATTTAATTCAATTCACTAAATATTATCTTATTTATAATATTTTAAATTAATATATAAATTTACATGTGTATATACCTTATAACAAAATACAAATTTAATCATTCTGTATTATCTTATTTATAATATTTTAAATTAATATCTATTTTATATACCTTATAACTAGATAGAATTTAATTAAGTATTATCTTATTTAAATACTTAATTATATAACCACTAAATATTTAAATAATAATAATTATGATGATGATGTTTGATACGACGACGATGACGACGACGACGACGACGACGACGAGGTACGACTAAGACTTCGACTGAGGTACGACGTTTCTTGGGTTGACTGGCTATTATCGGCGATTCATCGAAGGTTTTTTAAAGATTGCTCAACCTCTCACCGCGTTATCTCAAAAAGGCCTACGTACAATTGGGTGACAAACAAGAATCCGCATTCAAGTTCTGAGCAGAAACTCTGTACACACCCGATTCTATCCCTGCCTGAGAGAACAGACGATTTTGTAGTTTACTGTGATTCTTCTATTCAAGGTCTCGGTGTGTGCTAATGCAACGCGAGAAGGTGATTGCTTATGCTTCCCATCAATTGAAAGTCACGAGAAAAACTACACACACATGACTTAGAGTTGGGAGCCGTTGTGTTTGCACTCAAGATATGGAGACACTACTTGTACAGTACCAAGTGCACCATTTACACCGATCACAAGAGTCTCCAGCTCATCTTTGAACAGAAGGAGCTGAACATGAGACAACGTCATTAGGTCAAGTTTGTTGAACGACTACGATTGTGCGATCAAGTATCATCCGAGCAAGGCTAATGTAGTAGCAGATGCCTTAATCGAAAGGAGACACCTAAGCCGAAGCGAGTTTCGAGCATTGCAACTCACCATTCGCACTGGATTACCCGATCAAATACGTAATGCTCACTTGAAGCTTTGAAAGACGAGAACCTGAAAGCCGAATCACTACGAGGCATGGAGAAACAATTAGAGGTCAAACCTAACGAATTTGTTTACTTCATGGAACGAATATGGGTTCCTTTGTATGGAGAATTACGAGAGCTGGTAATGGATGAAGCTCACAAGTCATGATATTCTATTCATCCGGGTTCGGATAAGATGTATCAGGATTTGAAGACCCTATACCGGTGGCCAAACATGAAAGCTGATATTGCCACTTATGTAAACAGATGTTTAACCTGTTCTAAGGTTAAGGTGGAATATCAAAGGCCATCCTGTTTGCTCCAACAGCCGGAAATTCCAGTATGGAAGTGGGAACGGATATCAATGGATTTCATCACAAACTGCCTAGACTCCCAGCGGATGCGATACCATTTGGGTGATCGTGGATCGCTTGACGAAATCCGCATATTTCCTGGCAATCCGGGAGACTGACCGAATGGAGAAGTTGACTCGTATCTACCTAAGGGAAATAGTCTCTCGGCACGGTGTGCCAATTTCCATTATCTCTTATCGTGACGCTCGATTCACTTCACACTTCTAACAATCTTTCCAACTTATTGGGAACGCGGTTAGATATGAGCACTGCATATCATCCTCAGACTGACGGCCAGAGTAAGCGTACGATCCAGACTTTGGAAGACATGTTACGCGCTTGCGTGATTGATTTTGGCAGCAGTTAGGAAACTCACTTACCGTTAGTTGAGTTTTCTTACAATAATAGCTATCACACATCGATCAAAGCTGCTCTGTTTGAGGCACTGTATATGCGTAAGTGCCGATCACCTATTTGTTGGGCGGAAGTTGGAGAAAGTCAACTTACCGGTCCTGAACTCGTACACGAGACGACTGAGATGATCGTGCAGATCCGTAACCGTATGGCAGCAGCACGTGACCGACATAAGAGTTACGCTAATATGCGTCGCCGACCATTGGAATTTCAAATAGGTGACAAAGTGCTTTTGAAAGTGTCACCTTGGAAAGGCGTGATTCGTTTCGGGAAACGTGGAAAACTAGACCCTAGATACGTGGGAACGTTTGAGATTGTCAAACGGTCGGCCCTGTAGCCTATCAGTTGAACCTACCTGAAGAACTTAGTGGAGTTCACAATGTGTTCCACGTTTCGAACCTGAGAAAATGCCTTGCAGACGAGACTCTCATCGTTCCGTTAGAAGAGATACACGTGGATGAACAACTGCGTTTCGTTGAAAAACCAGTGGAGAACATGGATTGAGAAGTCAAAACCCTAAAGCGCAGCAAGATCCCCATTGTGCGCGTTAGATGGAACTCAAAGCGTGGACCAAAGTTTACCTGGGAACGCGAGGATCAAATGAAGAAGAAGTACCCACAACTGTTCAACGATCAGACACCTACTTCTTAAGGTATTCATTCTCGAGATACCTTTTCCTTTAATTTCGAGACGAAATTCCCTTCAACAAGGGATGATGTCACAACTCTGTCAAACATGTCAAACACGTTACGAACCACCAACCCTAACCGAATCTCACACATTTGACTGAACCCTAACTGAACCTCATGCGTTTAACCGAGCGTAACATTCTAATTTGCGGGTCGAAAATTCATTTAACAAGGGGATGATGCGTCACCCCGAATTTTTCAAGTTAATTTTCAATACTTTAGCAAATCAAATTTTATTATTATTACTAGGAAAATGAGTATCATTATAATAATTATTAAAATTGTTAGTAATAACTAAGTGCACTAATTACACACTAGGCTAAATTAGGAGGGCTAAAAGTGTAAATACCAATGTGAATGGAAATTATAAAAACCGTGAGTCTCCTCTCCTTCGGCCACTTCCCCTCCGTAACCCTAAAATCCCCTCAAACCGTCTACCGTCGACCCTTCCTTGCGCAAAACCTTCTCCAGCAGCTTTGCTTTCACGGTCACTTGTCCCGGTAGTCCTTCCGACAGCCCTCGTATTCGTGTGACGTTCCCCAGGTGACGGTTTTCCCCGTGATTGACCGACAACGCAATCAAGCATCTCCCTCTCCGTTCTCTGTCGCGAGCACCCGACGACAATAAACGGTGATCGAAACAACCCGTATCTCATTCGGTATGTTCCTCGACCCTTTACTCGGGTTCGTATGGTTACGGTTTCGGGTTGCGAATGGTATGTCGTGGTCGGTTAGGTGCTTGGGTATGCATGTTTTGTGTCCATGCGTGGTGCTATGATGTATGTATATAGGCGTATCATGTGTACGGATGGGTCCTATATGAAAGCTTGCTCTACTATGAATGTTTCTGCATATATACACACACACACATGCACCTAGGCAATGTGTGTTCTTTCTGTTGCAAGCATGTACCCTTGTGGGTAAGATTTCATGTGATTAATATGTGTTCTTTATGACAATATGAATGATTATGTATGCTTCTGCGATTAAAGTGGTGTTGAACTCGGTTTACGCCGTGAATGTGTATATATATATGCATGCGATTGTATATACATATGTATGTGGGTGTATTTTGTGTGTGAATTAGTGTGTGTGGTTCTTTTTCCTTTCTGTTAAATGAATGGATAATTGTGTGGGTATGCATTATGCATGTGTGATTGTTGTGTATCCAGTTGTAATGGATGTATGTATGCAAGGATTGGGTTAGACGCATGGTGAGAGTTTGTTGGTGCATAGTGCTTGTGTTTGAGTTTAGGCGCATGAGGTTGGTAAGGGGGTGTTTCATGTGGATGTTTGAATGTATGTATAGGGATTTGTAAGTGTTCTATGCATGGGGATTTATTAGTGTGTGTTGACCGTGAGTATGCATGTATGGGTATGTGTTGTTTAAGGCGCATGGGAGGGGGATTGGGTCATGTTAGGCGCATGAGGTGGATAATGCATGGAAAGTCTTAGGTGGCCGCAAGGTGAGGGGAGAGTATGTCAATGTATGTATGTGATTCCGTATGTATGCATATGTTTCTATAAGGTGTTCATATATAATGTGTGTGTAGGTCATGATTGTGTAAATTATGTGGATGTGTATATATATCTTTACGGTATATATATTGTATAGGTATGAATGCATGGATAAAGATTGGGTGCTTTGACCTGGGGTGAATGTCACATGTGGGTGTGTGCATAATATATATGTGTAGTGACTTATATATTAGAGCATGTATAATACATGCAAAAGAATATGATACCAAGCATATGTATATAGAGTGCGAACAATGCAAAGACATTTTGTATGGGTGTCCAAGATTATGAAAAATATGTGGGTTATATATATATATGAGTCGTATAATTAAATTATATAAAGAGCCTTTTTTCACGTGATAATTAGGTCTTATAGATTGAATATGACTTAGGGTTTGTTTATGCATGTGAACGTGGGTATTGTTAGTCTGTATCGATAACCGACACCGAACCGATTCGTGAGACGCGAAACCGTATAGTCCTGATATTTATAATTAATAAGTTATATTAATTATATATAAACTGAATGAAACATAGGTTAAACGGGACCCTATTCTTTGTGCTATCGTTTATTCGTTGCTGAGCATTTAAGGTGAGTTTTCACGGCCCCATTTTATATTCTTTCCTTTTCGGGGGAGAAAACATGCAGACACTATTTTGTTATGGTTGCCAGTATTATTGATATCGCCTGTTATGTTAGTGGAAACACATTTGAAAGTCCTTACAGTAGTAAACCGTTAGTAATGGGATTAGCGAGGTAATTCTGAGTAGTACTACTGGGTTTGACAACCCCTCCCGGGCTAGTCGCGCTAGCTTGATTGGAGGTCAAACGGGTGCGTAATTGACCTAACGATTGCCACGTGGTGGAAAGGCACTAAACACACACAGTCAGGTTCGGTTTGAAACACTAAGTACTTGTTTATAGGCTAGCTACCTATCGACATGCTTTATATACTAAACCATATGAAACGCTTTCTGACACATTACTTGTTGATTAAACCTGTGGACTCACCAACTTTATGTTGACACACTTTAGCATGTTTTCTCAGGTCACAGGAACGCACAATGTTAAGAACTCAGCTAGGATGCATTCATAGCATACATGTCATACCCTCGCTTAAAGCGGAAACACGAGGATGCGACGGACGGGATCGTCATAACATTTGGTACAAATACAGAGATATAATACATGCAAACTTCTCGTGTCATGACGTCCCCCGACACAATGGTGACTTGTGTCGTGGTTAGTCAGTTCCACGACTATCATAGTCTTATTGATTCTAAATCCAGAATACACATAGTTCACAAATAAATACAAATGATTTACATTACAAATGCAAAACTAATGAAATCCTGAGGGTCTCTGCTAAGGCATCAGCACTAGCTATCTTCTTTGATTATGTTCACCTGAAAAGATATGCTCAAAAATGTCAACAATAATGTTGGTGAGTTCGCAGGTTTAAATTTAAAACATATAACTGATGCTGTATAGATTTTGATGTGGAATCAAACTGCAAGCACAAACCACATAACATGTGTTTAAGACAACCAATCCTAATGACATTATGCATATAAATCTGACGGAATATATTCACCCATGGCCTGTTTGCTGGCAGCTGTAGTCGGTAACTCACAAGTTAACCGATCTGTCGAGGGTGGGGGTGTCAACCCAGTAGTACTACCATACCTAACCGTTGGTTCCCAACCCGGGAATTAATGGTTGTTTGAGTTTTCCATAGATTAACACCATGTATGCATGCAAAACAGTATCACATTGATTTCACGTATGAAATAGAATATACAATGTACAGCATTGAAAACGGGTGAGCATACTTTTCCCCCAATTTGATTGAAAACATTGAAAACTTGTATAAGCATAAAAAGGGCCACGAAACTCACCTTGCTTTGATGTAATGCACAAAGACTTCACAGAATAAGCAATGCACGATCAAACACGATCAATACCTATTATTGATTATAACTAAACCTTTAAAACATATTCAATGCGAATAGATATGTTTGATTGAATTCGAGTCGGTTCGGTTTGACGTCCACGATTGGTTATATATATATTTGAGTTTGATTTTATACCTAACGATATTAGGATTTAAATTGAGTTATGGGATTTTGGACAAATAATGAATTTATTTGTATTTTTGATTTATTCGAAAGAAGTATATGTATGTATTCTTTGTATAATTCAATAATAATTTATTAATTAAACTATAAAAATATAACATATAATTAAATTCGTAACTAATTTGTGAAATTATATTATGTATAATTTTCTATAATTTATTAATTAAACTATAAAATATAACACGATTTAGAGTTCATTTTTATAAAAATTAATTATTTTTATTATTTATAAATAATATTTTATAAAGATTTTTAAGGTTTTTAATTAAATAAATTTACAGAAAATAATTTTGTGAGTTTTACAATTAAAGGAAGTTTATAAAATTTATTTTATAATTTTTAGAAATTTTTGTATAATTTTTAGAAGCTCAAAAGGCTTTAAAAAAAAAATGCAGTGGCCCGGGGTCGAACCCGGGACCTCTCGGGTGGGGGAACATGTGTTTAGCCGGTGAACCAAGGCTTATAGCCGCGACAGAACCCAGCTCGATTTGTTTTTAAGCATGGTTTCCCATTCCCCCCGATTTCATATAAACCCTAATTCGATTTGGGTTAAATTGGACTCGAATTTGATAATGTTAATGACCAAATTCATGGGGCTTTTGTTCCCCATGATAAAACGAGCAGAATGATGTGTTTAATTACCTGTTTCGTTTCGAATTGATGCTAGAGCTGATAAGAACAAGCCGCGGGCTAGCTTGAATTCGATTGATGATCATACATTGATAGAATTCAAATTGATTGCACGGATAGTTTCGAATGAGGCTAAGGATTGAAAGCCCAATGTTAATTGTAAGTTACAAGACTCGGAGTGTGGTGTTTGATTGAGTTGCAGGTTCGACAAGGCAGGTGATGATCGGTCGGTTTGATGGTGTGTGTTTTGATGAAATGACAGTATCATTCGATTTACAGTGAGTCAAAGATCAGTTTAACGGTATTATCTTGATTAAAGTGGTGTTTTAGTGGATGATTTAGCCGTTAGAAATGGTCGGGAAATAAAGTGGGAATTTAGCCGTTTAATCGACCGTTTAAACACGTTTTGTGTGTGTTTGAGTTCGAATCTTGTTCACGAGGAGATTCGGTGTAATTTGAAGTGTTTAAAATCGAGTTTTTAATGGGTTTTGGGCTTCGCCGGCGGTTGGCCGGAGTTTGGCCGGACCGGCGCCGGAATTACGGGTTTTTGGGCGGGGGTTGGTTTTGAAACTTAAAATTTACACAAATGGTCCCTCGAGTTCTATTATTATTATTTTATGTTATGAACTTGTTTTTTTGAAGTTTTAAAAATGACCAATTACCCCCTGGACATCAGTATTATTATTATTATTGTTATTTCTAACATTACTAGTATTATTTTTATTATTATGATTATTATTATTATTATTATTATAGTTGTTATTATTATTACTATTTTATTTTTATCATTATGTTTATTATTGTTATTATTGTTATGATTATTATTATTATTATTATTATTATTATTATATATATATATATATATATATATATATATATATATATATATATATATATATATATATATTTTGTAATTATTGGAACGTATTGAACTTAATTGTTTGTAAAAGTACGGGATGTTACAATACATCACAACTCAACTGTTTTATTTAGTTAAACTTTACTGACTTTTATGGTTTAAACGCATGTTGATACAATTTACTATTGATTTCTGTTTTCGAAACGTTTCCGCAAGTTTGAAACACTTATGGTTGATTTAAAAGTCTAATTACTTAATGTAATGTTTTGTAATTACTGTGTCTGGTGTAACTGGTGCTATCTGATATCCTGGTATGTCACACGCCTGACGGTAAAACCTCGTTAGCGGATTTTGAGGGTGTGACAATATGCACCCTATAACTTTTTTTAGTGGTATACGTATGCGAAATTTTGAGCGCCCCTTAAAGTTATGTAATCGTCCCACTTACACCCTCGATGAAATTTTTTTGGGTCCACCATTGGGTCAACACATAGGCACCCTCTATGTGTTCCATGGCATTCCCCTTTGGTGTCTCTACGTGGGTTGAGTATACCGTCCAGCCTAACAGGGTGGTTCATGTGGCTCATCATGGTGATATAATTGTAAAGAATTGATGGTGATATAATTATAATTCTATTTAAAATTTAAGACATCTAATATATTTTTAAGCAAAATACAAGTGTTTTATACAGTAGCTCATAATCTATATGTATACTATTATATAAAATATTTGATGATGACACAATCGTTACTTAATTCAAAGTACAAGACATTTAATATAAGTTTTTAAGAGCGAAGTGCAAATGCTTTATAATTTTTTTTTCTAAATTGACACATTAGGTAATGCAAATGAGATTAATAATTGATAGATTGAAACTAGAAAACCTTCATTCCTGCACTTTAGTAAAGATTTCTTTCTTTTTTAGTTATTTTACAACACAACTCATTAATTTTGATATTGTTACCATTTACGCATTTATTATTTTCTCCTTAGTTTTGAGGATTCATTTTTTATAGTATTTTTTCTATTATACCTTTTTTATGAGCGTTTTACACGTGAATTTTTTCAGGTGACTAATACTAGCTAACGTATAAATCGTCAAAACTAAGTCTTATAACTTTTACAACCCCTGTCGAATAACGCGGTCACTCCCACTAGTCTATATCTATATCTATCTATATCTATATTATATATAAAGCATTTTAAGACGGACATATTGGTAATTTTGCTTAAAATGTAAGACACTTAAAATAAAATTTAAACATGAAGTGCAAATGTTCTATGCAACAATTCCTAATTTGCCCCTATTTAATAAACTTCTTTAACTAATACATAATTTAATACATATTAGATTATTTAATTCAATTCACTAAATATTATCTTATTTATAATATTTTAAATTAATATATAAATTTACATGTGTATATACCTTATGACTAAATACAAATTTAATCATTCTGTATTATCTTATTTATAATATTTTAAATTAATATCTAATTTTATATACCTTATAACTAGATAGAAATTTAATTAAGTATTATCTTATTTAAATACTTAATTATATAACCACTAAATATTTAAATAATAATAATTATGATGATGATGATGAGACGACGACGACGACGACGACGACGACGACGACGACGACGACGACGGCGGCGGCGGCGGCGGCGGCGGCGGCGGCGGCGGCGGCGGCGGCGGCGGCGGCGGCGGCGGCGGCGGCGGCGGCGGCGGCGGCGGCGGCGGCGGCGGCGGCGGCGGCGGCGGCGGCGGCGGCGGCGCGGCGGCGGCGCGGCGGCGGCGGCGGCGGCGGCGGCGGCGGCGGCGGCGGGCGGCGGCGGCGGCGGCGCGCGGCGGCGGCGACGACGACGACGACGACGACGACGACGACGACGACGACGACGACGACGACGACGACGACGACGACGACGACGACGACGACGACGACGACGACGACGACGACGACGACGACGACGTTGTTGATGTTTAATTTAACTTGATTAGTAGGTACGTTTTAATAACTTTAAATTGTTATTCAAAGATGTTTAATTTAAATCTACAAACATTATGATGCCGCATTTCTCACTACATCAACCCGTGAACAAACCGCCGGTCAACAACATGGAACACTAACGCGTATGAGTACTATGCAGAAGCCAAAACGATTTAATACACTGATAACATTTGTGGATCCCGAAACATTCTACGCATCTTGTGCGTTATCTACCATACATGCATGTTAATTAACATTTCATTTTACATTTTTTCCCAAGCATTTACTTTGTTATGTTTAATTTGTTTAACAATTACTTTTTATTGTTACTTGGTGGTTGTCTTGCGGTAGTTTGTCATTTATTGACCACTTATGTTAACAACTAACAAGTTGTATTTTGATCTTAAACAAGTGGATTTTATTTAGAATGCTATTAAACATAGTAATTACGTTATTAAATTAAAATACCCGGCCACCGGACGGGTATAAAACTAGTTTTCATAACTCCCGTGCATAGCACAGGTCATCCCACTAGTTTTTACAATACGATATATACCATATTCAAATTATACGACTATATATATTTGGCATATTCTTGTCATATCAAGATATCTTATGCTTCCATCCCTCGTGACATCAATATCCACCCCACAATGACACATCGAGACCACAGATGAGGTAGTAATCCTAGGGCGGCGGCCACGTCATCCAACCGCCCGCCTGTTCTGAATCAGGTTTATAAATTCCATTGTGTGCTTTAACATCTACTCAAATAAGAAAGCATTTGATTATTGACCAAGACACAAACATACACATGCATGATGCATGCAAGAAAGTAAATGGTTCCCTTAATTGTGTGGTTTTCCCTATGGTTTTGAATTATTTTCTAAGAGGCAAATTGTGAAATAATATACGCAGTTTAATGAGGAAGTTGGTCTCGTTATAGCATTCACGACCCCTTCTTCATCTTTATCCATATAATTATCATCACTACTTTTTCTCTCTTCTTTTCAACTTTATCAACTTCAAATATATTTAAAACATTATAGTGTTTTGAACAGTGTTTCCCAAAAATATAGATTGAAAAGTAAATTTCTCATATCCTTCGCTCACAACCACTTATAATCATACCATACAATATAGGGAATACATTCACATAAATTTAGAGAACGGGTTGGGAATGCTCGATCTTAAGGATGGAATGTTAATTATGAACTGAATCATTGCATGGTATCGTGCTCGTACCACATCGGTTGTACGAGCTAGGGTTTATAGGCAAAATGAGTTATTGCACCTATAAACTAGTTTTTTGGTTTGCGTTTTTCTGTTTGCTCCGTAACATAATTAAACTTAGAGCTTAGAATGTCACATACAGATAATAAAACCAATTAAACTATTAGAGGAGCAACACCGAAATAGTCATCATTGTGAGAATTTATACCATAAAATCAGAAAAATATCATCTTTTATTTAATAAAACGTTCTTTCGTAAAAAAACCGTCGCTTATATATAGCGTGAATACATGAATTTATAGCATTAATAGCGTGATTAGTGCATGATTAACATGATTATAACGTGAATAGCAATGATTATAAGTGTATTGTGAGTAGGTAGCGTGGTTTACGGTGTTTGTTAGAATATATAACATACCTCGTAATATATACATATATATATATATACATATATATATATATATACATATATATATATATATATATATATATATATATATATATATATATATATATATATATATATATATATATATATATATATATATATATATATATATATATATATATATAATATACTAATATGTAACATACCTCGTAAATTACGAGCCTGGGATGGGTACGTTCTTCCCGAATAAGAAGTTAGAACAAGTGCTGAAAGAAGAATAAAGCATATAATTAAGCCAATTAATGACTTCATTTCATATACCGGGCAAGTATATTTGCACCAACTTAAAAGTATGATTATAGATTCTTACGTATAATTACTTGATTTATATAACAAAGTAACAAACAATATGTGAGACTCAAAAGTCAAGAGTCTACGTATGATATGAAGTCTTAGTCTTCCATGACCACAGAACTACAAAAGTATTGGATGTGGCCTCGGCAAATACACTCCATGCGTTCTACTAGTGATAAATCATCTTTGAAATAAACATATATTTCATTCAAAATAATATTAAATGCCCATCTACCCAAACAATGACGAAGCTTTAAACTTTTAATAAGTGGGGCTAAAAGTCTCGCGACCTAAATCAGGGAGGCCGGACTCTATACGTATAAAAATTTCAGACGAAATTGTGACACCCGATATTTTCAGATCACTTTCCGATCAACACGGACATTGTGTTCGATCATATATTCATAAATTTAATGTTGTCTACGTAAATACGTCATTAATTGCACAAATATTCATGAACCTTTTACGTAACAGTAATTCGGATAATTGTCGGATTGCACACAAATCTGTCCTCGAACACTGGTGATTTGTCAAAATAGTTTTTCAAACAATCACAATTGGTATGAAATTATATGTTATATGATTACATGATTAAATATTTAGCTTAGTTGTGAAATTTAGGAATCTTCTGGCACTAACGCGTTTTTGCACATTTTCAGCTTTTAAAGCCTATTTATTATAAAAATGGCTTTCAACTAGCAAAATAAATATTATTTCATGTTATTAAAATTTATTTGATATTATGTAAGCATTTGATGCGGTTTGGGCGGCCGATGACGAGTCTCAGCACTTGTTTTGGTCACGGTGGTGGTTCTTGATCTATAAAGATGGTGGTGGTGGTGGTGACAATGTTTTTGGTCGATCACCGATCATGATAGTGGTTGCGGTTAGGTGATGGCGGGGATGATGGCAGTTGTGCATAAGGCTGTCCAAACTGCTCGGCGCTCGAGGATCGCTCGAAGATCGATCGGAAAATGCTCGCTTGAATTCTGCTCGGTTGTAAACGAGCAAAGCGGATCGGATCGGTTTGTAAACGAGCAGAGCACGAGCAAAGGTCCACTCGCTCAACGCTCACTCGATTTTTCTCAAATATATATATATATATATTATATAATGTATAATATTTAAATTGGTTAAAATTACATTTTGTCTTAACTCTTAATTTAAAAACCCATTACCTAATTCAAAAGCCCATTCCCTTAATTAACCACAACCAACTACAGATAACAGATCCACGCTCCAGTGCTCCACAATCACATCCTTACTTCAATTCACACTTCAGTCTTCACATGCCATAACCACCGGACCCCTTCTAACAATATCTTTTTAATATCTAGAAATCTACAAAAGAAGAAGAAAAATTGAAGATTGATGTCTTTATTTCAGATGAGTGTGGTAACAACTAATAGATATGAAATGTATATATTTCTATAAAACTTTTGTATGTACATTGTCAATAATATTGAAGCCTACAATATATACTATTATGCTTAGTCTAAAATGTTTAATTAAACTATCGGCGTTTTTTAGGTGGACATGGACATGGTCGTAAAATCATCGTTAGTGGACTTTTGGAGATTAGATAAATTGTATTTCTAAGAATTTTAAGTTTGACTTAGAATTTAATGTGTTTGAATTTGTATTTTGTGTAACTTTTTATTTCGTACGGTTTTTTGTTAACTTATTAGGTTTGTTATTGGAACTTGAAATTCTTGAATGAATGAAAACCGAGCTAAACGGAGCCGTATGTATTTTGTTATGCTAAATTTGTTATAAAACCGAGCGAAACCGAGCTGCTAGGCTAAATTCGATCCGAGCATGAGCATGATTTTTCCGCTCGATTTTATAAATTCGATCCGATCCGAGCGGCTCGATTTTAAATTCGAGCGAGTTCGAGAATACCTTCGCTCGGATCGGCTTGGCTCGTGAACAACCCTAGATGTGCATGCTATGGTTGTTAGTTGTGACTTGTGGTTATGGGTGTTGGTTGTGGTGGTGGTGTAAGGTGGATGAAGGCGGTTGTGTTGGTTATGGTGGTCAATTTGATGATGGTTATGTGTAGGTTGCAGGTGGTTATGGCTATTTTTGGGTTTCTCCGTAGCCGTAAAGGCGTCAGTAATGATGATGGTTGTCGGTGGCTATACCAGTGGTTGTTAGGCTGCTATGGTGGTGGTCTAGTTTTGTCACACCCTCGCTTATAGCGGAAACACGAGGATGCGACGGACGGGATCGTCATAACACTTGGTATAATTACAGAGATATAATATATGCAAAATCATCGTGTCATGACGTCGCCCGACACAATGGTGACTTGTGTCGTGGTTAGTCAGTTCCACGACTATCATAGTCTTATTGATTCTATAATCCAAGATACACAGTGTTCAAATATGAAAACAAATGACAAACAATACTAATGCAAATCTATTGAAATCCTGAGGGTCTCTGCTAAGGCATCTGCTCTAGCTATCCTCTCTGATTATGATCACCTGAAAAGATATGCTCAAAAATGTCAACAATAATGTTGGTGAGTTCTGCAGGTTTAAATTTAAAACATGTAACTGATGCTGTATAGGTTTTGATGTGGAATCAAACTGCAAGCACAAACCACATAACATGTGTTTAAGACAACCAAACCTAATGACGTTATGCATATAAATCTGACGGAATATATTCACCCATGGCCTGATTGCTGGCAGCTGTAGTCGGTAACTCACAAGTTAAACCGATCTGTCGAGGGTGGGGGTGTCAACCCAGTAGTACCACCAATACCTAACCGTTGGTTCCCAACCCGGGAATTAATGGTTGTTTGAGTTTTCCATAAAATAACACCATGTATGCATGCAAAACAGTATCACATTGATTCCACGTATGAAAATAGAATATATGATGTACAACATTGAAAACGGGTGAGCATACTTTTCCCCCAATTTGATTGAAACCTTGGAAATTTGTATAAACATAAAAGGGGCCACGAAACTCACCTTGAATTGTTGTAATGCACAAAGACTTCACAGAATCAAGCAATGCATGATCAAACACGATCAATACCTATTGTTTATTGTAACTAAGACTTTAAATGTATTCAATGCGAATAGATATATTTGGTTGGATTCGGGTTTGACGCACACAGTTAGATATACATATTTAAGTTCGATTATAAACTTAGTGATTCTTGGGTTTAATATCTGATAATGTTTAGATATATTATGTATATATTCTTTGTAATATTTTGAAATACTATTTAACATTGCTTACGATTACATATAATCCAATAATAATTTATTAATCTGAGTATATAAAAATATAACTTATAATTACATTTGTAAATGATTTGTGAAATTATATGTTGTATAATTTCTATGATTTTCCATAATTAATTCATATTTAAGTACAATATAATGTCTATTTTTATAAAAATAATTATTTGTAATATTTATAAATATTATTTTATAAAGATTATTAAGGTTTTTAAACAAAATAAATTTACAGAAAATAATTATGAAAGATTTAAAAGAAGGAAAGTTTATAAAATTTATTTCTATAATTTTTAAGAATTTTTCTGTATTTTATTGAGGCTTAAAAAGGTTTTTAAAAATAAATGGCAGAGGCTCGGGTTCGAACCCGGGACCTCTAACCCAATATCCCACGCACCAACCAGTGAACCAAGGCACAGGGCCGCGACAGAACTGCGCCCCATTTGTTTTTAAACATGGTTTCCCAATTTCCTCCAATTTCCTATAAACCCTAATTCAATTTACCAGAAATTGAATTCCAATTCGATAATGTTAATACAATTAATCTTGGGGCTTTTGATCCCCAAGTAGAAACGAGTATAATGAAGCTTTCAATTACCTGATTTAATGTTATATTGATGGTGAACACTCGATGAATAAGCCGCGGGTTGTCTTGAATCAAAACGATGAACAAACTTTGTTGGAAATCAAATTAATTGCATATATAGCTTCGAATGATGCTAATGAGTGAAAGCCTTATGTTTATCGCAAGTTATAAAGCTCGGAGGGTCGGGTTCGACCCAGTTGCAGGTCGCGGATGAAGATGGTGATCGAATTGGTTTATTTGTGTGAAATTGAAATCGATGGAAGCTCTTAAATAGTCAGAAGATTGTTAGTGTTTCATTACTTTTGATTATTGTTTAGTTTAGTGGTTGAATTGGTGAGTGGTTGGCCGAACTTTCGGTCGAGTGAGTTTGGTAAGGATAACACTCGAATTATTCAAATTATCGTGGGTCTAGGTTCGAATCATCCACGAGAAGGTGTCGGGAATGATTGATTGGGTCAAAATTGCTTAATTTGGCGTTTGGGAGTCGCCGGAGGCCGCCGGAGAGTCGCCGGAGCGGCGACCGGAAAAACGGGGGGGGGGGGGGGTTTGGTTTAAAAATTTACACAATTGGTCCCTACGGTTTATGTTTTGTTAATTTATGTTATTAAACTTCTTTTGAAGTTTTAAAAATGACATAATGTCCCCCCTGGACTTTATTACTTATTATTATTATTATTAGTATTATTGTTATTATTATTATTATTTGTATTATTTACTATCATTATTATTATTATTATTATTATTATTATTATATTATTATTATTATTATTATTATTATTATTATTATTATTATTATCACGAACTTGTATACGAAAATTTTGACCAAGAAGATATATCTAAAATAATAAATACATAAGGATAGTTAACACACACATGTGAAATTAGACCCACAATGTTCTTTGCTTGATATTGCGAGATGTCATAGTATCCCCCAGTTGAGGGAATTTCGTCCCGAAATTCAACTGGTGTTAGGTCCAAGAGTGTCATCCACGAATAGATGTGGATATTTGAGTCTCATCTGATCTTCTCGTTCCCACGTAAACTCCGGACCTCGTTTGGAATTCCATCTCACACGAACAATGGGTATCTTGCTGCGTCTTAACTTCTTGACCTTTCGGTCCATGACCTCAATAGGTTCTTCCACAAAATGGAGACTTTGGTCAATCTTAATGTCATCAATAGACATGTGAAGTGATTCGTCAGCTAAACACTTCTTGAGGTTTGATACATGGAAAGTATCATGCATACTGCCAAGTTCTTGTGGCAACCTTAACCGTATGCCACCGGACCTATTCTCTCTGTGATCTCGAAAGGTCCAATGTATCGCAGGGCTAACTTCCCTTTCTTTCCAAACCGAACGATCCCTTTCCAAGGAGAGACCTTAAGTAACACTCGATCACCAACGTTAAACTCCAACGGCTTCCGACGGTTGTCGGCATAACTCTTTTGACGATCTCGAGCAGCCTTAAGTCTATCTTTGATTAGGAAATCTTATCGGTGGTTTCTTGTATGATTTTAGGACCTGTTAGCTGACTCTCTCCAACCTCGGCCCAACATACAGGTGATCTACATTTTCGGCCATACAGCGCTTCAAATGGTGCACAGCCAATACTAGTATGGTAGCTGTTATTGTAGGAAAACTCGATCAATGGTAGATGAGTATCCCAACTGCCACCAAAATCAATGACACATGCCCGTAGCATGTCCTCAAGCGTCTGTATCGTGCGTTCACTTTGGTCGTCCGTTTGTGGTGATAGGCGGTACTCATATCTAGTCGAGTGCCCATCGCTTTCTGCAACGTCTGCCAAAAGCGTGAAGTAAATCGACTGTCTCGGTCGGATATGATTGACACCGGCACCCCATGCCGTGTCACGACCTCCTTGATGTACAATCTTGCCAGCTTATCCATTTTATAATCTTCTCGGATAGGCAAGAAGTGAGCAGATTTTGTCAGTCGATCCACTACGACCCATATCGAGTCGTGCCCGCTTGGCGTTCTCGGGAGTTTGGTAATGAAATCCATGGTGATGTTCTCCCATTTCCACTCGGAATTTTGGGTTGTTGCAATAATCCCGATGGCTTCTGATGTTCAGCTTTTACCTTGGAACACGTCAAGCATTTACTCACATATAGAGCAATGTCTTTCTTCATACCCGGCCACCAGTATAGATCCTTCAGATCGTGGTACATCTTGTCTGCACCAGGATGTACAGAATATCGAGTCCTGTGTGCTTCATCCAAGACTAGTGTACGTACACCTCCCCATTTGGGAACCCATATGCAATCAATGAAATAGTGTACGCCGTCATCCTTGCGATTCATTTGTTTATCCAACCCTCGGAATTCTTCTCCTGCAAGGTTTTCTTCTTTTAGAGCCTCACCTTGCGCGCTTTGAATTCGAGCTTTCAAGTTTGTTTGTATAGTCAATCCCAAAGCTCTAACACGTAGTGGTTTTTACGCGTTCTTTACGACTGAGGGCGTCAGCCACCACATTTGCTTTCCCCGGATGATACCGGATTTCGCAATCGTAGTCACTAAGTAGTTCTACCCATCGTCGTTGTCACATGTTGAGCTCTTTCTGATCCAGGATGTGTTGAAAGCTCTTATGATCAGTGTAGATGATGCATTTGGTTCCATACAGATAGTGCCTCCATATCTTCAGTGCAAAAACTACGGCGCCCAACTCCAAATCATGAGTCGTGTAGTTCTTTTCGTGTACCTTTAGTTGTCGTGAGCATAAGCAATCACCTTATCTCTTTGCATTAACACACATCCCAATCCCTGATGCGAAGCATCGCAATACACCACGAAGTCATCAGTTCCGTCCGGAAGGGATAGTATTGGAGCATTGCATAGTTTCTCTTTTAACGTCTGGAAAGCTTGTTCTTGTGCATGTCCCCAATCAAACTTATTATCCTTCTGGGTTAGCATGGTCAACGGTTGTGCGATTTTTGAAAAGTTCGCAATAAACCGTCGATAATATCCGGCCAATCCTAAGAATTGTCGGATTTCTGATGGTGTCTGGGTGTATCCCATTTCTTCACCGCTTCAATCTTGCTGGGGTCTACATGGATTCCATCTTTATTAACCACATGGCCCAAAAACTTCACTTCTTGAAGCCAAAATTCACACTTCGAGAATTTGGCGAAAAGCTTCTCTTCCCGCAACAATTCCAAAATTGCTCGAAGGTGTTTCTCATGGTCTTCTTTCGAATGAGAATAGATAAGTATATCGTCTATGAACACGATTACAAACTTATCTAAGTATGGTTTGCACACTCGATTCATCAAATCCATGAACACAGCTGGTGCATTAGTCAGCCCAAACGGCATGACAACTCATAGTGCCCGTAACGAGTCCTGAATGCTGTTTTCGGTATGTCATCCTCAAAAACCCTCAGTTGATGATATCCAGAACGAAGATCAATCTTGGAGAAATACGAAGCTCCTTGTAGTTGATCAAACAAATCATCAATTCTGGGCAGAGGGTATCAATTTTTCACAGTCAACTTGTTCAACTCGCGATAATCGATACACATACGAAATGACCTGTCTTTCTTCTTGACAAATAGAACCGGTGCTCCCCATGGTGAATGACTCGGCCGAATGAATCCCTTCTCCAATAGCTCTTGTAGTTGGTTGGAGAGTTCCTGCATTTCGATGGTGCTAATCGATATGGCTTTTGCTACCGGTGCTTTAGCTCCCGGCGTAGCTCCAGGAACCAACTCGATATGAAATTCTGCCTGTCGTAGAGGAGGTAAACCCGACAAATCATCAGGAAACACTTCCGGATAATCTCGCACCACAGGAATATCTGCCAACTTGATGCCTTCTTTCTTCTTTTCTACAACATGAGCCAGGAGTGCATAGCACTGCTTCCGTAGACCGTAGACATCGTCGCGTCTTTAGGCATGGGAATTCGTACTACCTTCTCTCGACAAACAATCTCTGCTCCGTGCTTCGCCAACCAAAATATTCCCATAATTACGTCGAAGCTCCCTAACTCGAAAGGTATTAAATCTATGTCGAAGGCATGGTCTTCTAATATTATGGAGCACTGTATAATGATCTCATCTGCTTGTACGAATCTACCGTTAGACATTTCTACGGAAAAGTTAGTTTCTAGCCTACTCGGTTTCAAGTCCAGCATGTGTGCAAATTCAGAAGATATGAGGCTATTGTCTGCTCCCGTATCAAACAATATAGATGCGAAGTGGTCGTTGAGAAGATACGTACCCGTGACGACATTCGGGTCCTGACGTGCATCATTAGCTCCAATAACGAGGCTCGTCCTCTTGCAACATTTCCTTGATTTCCCTGGGCCGGATTACCAGCTATGGCCAGCAATTGCTGCTGGTTATTGCCTTGTTGACCAGGTGCTCTGTTCAGTCGGGGCACTTGTTTCGGAAGTGATCGAGACCTCCGCATTCATAGCATGCCCTGGCATTCCCGGCGGGGTTAACCGCATTGATGGGTACTACCAGGTTTGGCGCAATTCTACAATCTTTCACCCAATGACCCAAGCGCCTACAGTTCGTGCATTCCCGACACGGCCTTGCTGTGGAGTGGTGCCAATTACACTTGTTGCACTTGGGGTGCGGTCCCGTGTAATCCTTCGTCCCTTGAGTCACAGCCACAAAGTTTCTGGTCGTTTTGGCCCTCTTATCAAACTTTCCAGTACCAGACCGACTTGTTTCCCCAGTCTCTTTCCTTTTCTCCGCTCCCTTACCCAGTACTCCTGTTCTTATCATCTCATCAGTGAGAGCGCCCGCTTTCAGAATAGCGTTCTGGATTGTAGGAGGAGCAGCTGCAGTTACCATCGCCCGGATTTGAGGCGCGAGTCCCCAAATGTATCTTTCTATCCTCTTGGATTCCGGAGTGACTAGGTGTGGAACTAGTCTAGCCAACTCGTGGAATCGGTCAGTATAAGCTGCATGCCCTGCCCCCACCATAGCATGATTCCAGAACTCATGTTCAAGCTTCTGCATCTCGTTGAGGGGCAGTATTCCTCGGTAATCAAGGCTTTGAATTCATCCCAGGTCATTTGTATCGCAGATTCCTTTCCCCTAGCTTGAACTTGGGTGTTCCACCAGTTAGTGCTCTGCCCTGCAGTGAGCACGTAACATACTTGATCCGCTGGCTGTCGAGGCATTCACTGATGTCGATCACAGCCTCTATTTCTCAAGCCATCTAGTCAGGGCTATCACCCCACTTTCCTATCGAATTCGTGGGTTTGCAAGCCATAAATTCTTTATATGTGCATCCCCGTTTGTTTGGTTGTCGCCGGTTTCATTCCCATTTGTTCTGCCATTGCCAGTATCACCCACCACACCTTGGTCATGTTGACCATTGGTGTTGTGATCCCCGTGGAGAGGATGATTTAGCAGGGCGTCGCTTACTTGGGTTACGATGGTTGGTACCAATGCAGCTAGCTGCTGAGCAATCATGACAGCTATATCAGGATTGCCAGTTTCCTGATTATTGTCGGCTGGAGCACCACCAGCTCTTGAGGTCTACCCCTTCTCCTGTTTTGTGGGGCTTCAGCTTCTTGGTTGGTTTTGCGTGTGACTCTTTTAGGCGCCATCTTCTGATTACAGAAAGATGTGAACTTTAGTTACCGCATGATTTCACTCATCAATTCCTAATAACCCATGCTTCGGTCCATCAAGATCATTATGTAGCCCAGATTAAGCACATTCTTAGTATACCGGTGATGTTTATATATAGGGTTCCCCGCAGCGTTCCCACCACATCCACGATATACCTTGAATAATACTTAAACTAGTTACATAACATCTTAATTTTCCTTAGCACCTACTCCAAGAATAAATGTTTCATAAGGTCAATATGATTGGAAATACTATGAAGGCTTTAAGTAGGACAGGACTTGAGTAAATGTTGGTAATGTTTGATTGCCTTCAACAAGGACTTACTAGAATTATGACCCTAGCACCCTAGGGTATAGAATAAAAACGTGTGATACTCATGATCGTTACCTCATGGTAAGGTTAGCCAGACTTCTCATGCATGGCGAATTACAATTACGTGTGCACCCGTAATGGTAATCTACCTTGCATGATCACCCTTAGCTTCACTTACCCCAAGTTAACATCATAGTATTATTTAGATTTAGCAAGCACAAATAATGTAATGTCCTTATGTCCATAAGCCAGTATTCCAATAATAGCATGTAATAGCAAATAAGTATATAAGCACATTAAGTCTAATGATAACTGTATATTCGTCATACTTTCAGGATTTTAGTCATAACCATGATAGGGTCGGATTTTAATATCCGAGATCTACACTACGCGTGATCACCGAAGTTCCCTAATAATATGATTGTGTATGCATACAAGCATAAAGTTCTAGTATCAAAGTATCCCATGTAGAAAAACTAAGAGTATTAATGTCTTTCTCAGGATGTTCAGATAATACGTGTATATGTATAAAGTCAAGTATGTAGGAACATACTTGTATATTATTAGGTATATAGGAATATACCTGTATATTAAGTTCATAGACTTAATATACTTGACTCATTTGCCTTGTAGATTTGTGAATTGACCATAGTTTATCACTCATCCCAGAAATCCCCAGGTAGCGTAACGGGTCTCGCAATGAGATTTATACGAATACGCTTGCCTTAGCCCGAAGGCCTTTTGCCAGGAAATCCAGAATACAGGTGTCTATGTGTCGCACAATTCATGAAAGACATTTAGGTAAAATCAAATGCACACAGTCCCTAGCATGCATTCTATATGAAGGTTCTTAGGTTATAGTCTAGGTCGAATTCTCCACCTAATTCTCTATAACCAAGGCTCTGATACCAATCTGTCACACCTCGCTTATAGCGGAAACATGAGGATGCGACGGACGGGATCGTCATAACACTTGGTATAATTACAGAGATATAATATATGCAAAATCTTCGTGTCATGACGTCGCCCGACACAATGGTGACTTGTGTCGTGGTTAGTCAGTTCCACGACTATCATAGTCTTATTGATTCTATAATCCAAGATACACAGTGTTCAAATATGAAAACAAATGACAAACAATACTAATGCAAATCTATTGAAATCCTGAGGGTCTCTGCTAAGGCATCTGCTCTAGCTATCCTCTCTGATTATGATCACCTGAAAAGATATGCTAAAAAATGTCAACAATAATGTTGGTGAGTTCCGCAGGTTTAAATTTAAAACATGTAACTGATGCTGTATAGGTTTTGATGTGGAATCAAACTGCAAGCACAAACCACATAACATGTGTTTAAGACAACCAAACCTAATGACGTTATGCATATAAATCTGACGGAATATATTCACCCATGGCCTGATTGCTGGCAGCTGTAGTCGGTAACTCACAAGTTAAACCGATCTGTCGAGGGTGGGGGTGTCAACCCAGTAGTACCACCAATACCTAACCGTTGGTTCCCAACCCGGGAATTAATGGTTGTTTGAGTTTTCCATAAAATAACACCATGTATGCATGCAAAACAGTATCACATTGATTCCACGTATGAAAATAGAATATATGATGTACAACATTGAAAACGGGTGAGCATACTTTTCCCCCAATTTGATTGAAAACCTTGGAAATTTGTATAAACATAAAAAGGGGCCACGAAACTCACCTTGAATTGTTGTAATGCACAAAGACTTCACAGAATCAAGCAATGCACGATCAAACACGATCAATACCTATTGTTTATTGTAACTAAGACTTTAAAATGTATTCAATGCGAATAGATATATTTGGTTGGATTCGGGTTTGACGCACACAGTTAGATATACATATTTAAGTTCGATTATAAACTTAGTGATTCTTGGGTTTAATATCTGATAATGTTTAGATATATTATGTATATATTCTTTGTAATATTTTGAAATACTATTTAACATTGCTTACGATTACATATAATCCAATAATAATTTATTAATCTGAGTATATAAAAATATAACTTATAATTACATTTGTAAATGATTTGTGAAATTATATGTTGTATAATTTCTATGATTTTCCATAATTAATTCATATTTAAGTACAATATAATGTCTATTTTTATAAAAATAATTATTTGTAATATTTATAAATATTATTTTATAAAGATTATTAAGGTTTTTAAGCAAATAAATTTACAGAAAATAATTATGTAAGATTTAAAAGAAGGAAAGTTTATAAAATTTATTTCTATAATTTTTAAGAATTTTTCTGTATTTTATTGAGGCTTAAAAAGGTTTTTAAAAATAAATGGCAGAGGCTCGGGTTCGAACCCGGGACCTCTAACCCAATATCCCACGCACCAACCAGTGAACCAAGGCACAGGGCCGCGACAGAACTGCGCCCCATTTGTTTTTAAACATGGTTTCCCAATTTCCTCCAATTTCCTATAAACCCTAATTCGATTTACCAGAAATTGAATTCCAATTCGATAATGTTAATACAATTAATCTTGGGGCTTTTGATCCCCAAGTAGAAACGAGTATAATGAAGCTTTCAATTACCTGATTTAATGTTATATTGATGGTGAACACTCGATGAATAAGCCGCGGGTTGTCTTGAATCAAAACGATGAACAAACTTTGTTGGAAATCAAATTAATTGCATATATAGCTTCGAATGATGCTAATGAGTGAAAGCCTTATGTTTATCGCAAGTTATAAAGCTCGGAGGGTCGGGTTCGACCCAGTTGCAGGTCGCGGATGAAGATGGTGATCGAATTGGTTTATTTGTGTGAAATTGAAATCGATGGAAGCTCTTAAATAGTCAGAAGATTGTTAGTGTTTCATTACTTTTGATTATTGTTTAGTTTAGTGGTTGAATTGGTGAGTGGTTGGCCGAACTTTCGGTCGAGTGAGTTTGGTAAGGATAGCACTCGAATTATTCAAATTAATCGTGGGTCTAGGTTCGAATCATCCACGAGAAGGTGTCGGGAATGATTGATTGGGTCAAAATTGGCTTAATTTGGCGTTTGGGAGTCGCCGGAGGCCGCCGGAGAGTCGCCGGAGCGGCGACCGGAAAAACGGGGCCGGGGGGGGGGGCGGGGGGCGGGGTTTGGTTTAAAAATTTACACAATCGGTCCCTACGGTTTATGTTTTGTTAATTTATGTTATTAAACTTCTTTTGAAGTTTTAAAAATGACATAATGCCCCCCCTGGACTTTATTACTTATTATTATTATTATTAGTATTATTGTTATTATTATTATTATTTGTATTATTTACTATCATTATTATTATTATTATTATTATTATTATTATTATTATTATTATTATTATTATTATTATTATTATTATCACGAACTTGTATACGAAAATTTTGACCAAAGAAGATATATCTAAAATAATAAATACATAAGGATAGTTAACACACACATGCGAAATTAGACCCACAATGTTCTTTGCTTGATATTGCGAGATGTCACAAGTTTGGGTCACGAAGGTCTTTGGTAGTGGGACGAAGATGGTGTGATGGTTGTTGATAGAGGTGCTGTTGATGATTGTGATGGTGGCAGTACGTCATCGGTGTAGTTTTAGCTTGTGATGGTGATGACTGTTAGGTGTGAAAGTGATTGTTGGTGATGGTTGTAGTGGTGATTCTAGGGTTCTGGCGGTCATGAAGGTGTTGAGGGGTGGTTGTAGTGGTCGGTTGTATTGGTTGTGGTTGAGATATTATGGTTATGGTTGTGAGTGTTGGTTGGATGGGATGATAAAATGGTGTGCCGGGTATTGGTCAAACATGGTCAACTAAGGTCGACGGGCAGTCAATAACAAGAACGTGATAAGATCAAATTGAATACGTATGGGTTCGAGTACATGAACCGAGTGAAAGATATAATCGCACACGTCACTCATTTAAATTTCGTCATTTCCCCATCCTTTGACCATGAATAGGGGAAATGACATGCACCCTTGAAACACCTATTTCCCCATCCTTTGACCATGAATAGGAGCCCATGCTCCAAGAATTTACCCTTGAAGAGGATTGAGTGCTATAAAGGACATGCACCCTTCACTTCAACTACACCAACACATCACACTCATCTTCTCTCTTCCTCCTCTTCAAATTTCGTCCAATACCCCATCACCACCACTCCATTTCATTTTCAACTCATTTTCTACAAATCTTGGGTGATTCAAGTGCCTTTGGTTGAAGATCAAGTGATTTTTGAAACTTCCAAGCATCCTACAACATCTTCTCCACTTTTTCTTGTTTTGGTTCTTAGTTCAAAGGATCAAGTCTTCTTTTCTTTGCATTTCAAGACTACCATATCTTTCTCCTTGCTTGTTTAAGGTTAGCACCTTGTTTCTAATCTTCTATACATCATCATGATGTGTTCATACTAACTCATCCAAAAGTGCTCTAGCAAAGTTTAAAAAGTAACAAAACATGTAAGATATTTTCTGGCAGATTCATGTTCTGTGTTTTCAACACCATAACTTGACATAAACATGGTCAAATGAACCATTTCTTGAGCCTAACATTAACTTTAGGATGTCTAGTTTTTAAATCATCCAACCTTGAAATTTTTAGATGGGTATAACCTATCCAAAACGTACAAACATAATTAAAGTGTTGAACTTGAATTTTTGGCAGAATTGATAAGGTAGAAAGATTGAGGCATAAGTTATGCTTAAAATAATCAAATGGAAATTTTCTTTCTGTTTTAACTTAGCTCGAGGTGTTAGGTTTAAAAGTAATATAGGCTCTATTTGTGAATGTAGGGTTTGACCCCTCAAAAAGGTAAATTTTATAGACATGTACAGAAAAATGCTGCACTGACATCTGTTGCTTCATGAACCATTTCGAGGCACTTAAACTTAGTTACATGTTACAAGCTATACCTTTTTGGAATCCTAAAACATAGACATAGGTGTGATAAAAGTATCAGATTTTATAAAAATTCTTTGTACCAAGAAAAGAGGATGACAACCAGACCCAAAAATCCCCTTGATTCTGTCAAATGCCTATATTTAGATAAAGTAAACTTTTGGAGATATCTGGTAAAAAGAAAACCCATACACATGGAAAGTATAATACCATTATACTTATATAAAACACATTCAATACATTATGTACTTTTAGGAAGATAAATATGAAGACAATAATCTAAATAAAATATTTACGACTCGACGTGTCTAACTAGTCAAGTGACATTTTCAAAACTAACTTTGTGGATGAGTTATGCATGACGATCTAGGGTTAGTAATCATGACCTCATGAATATATTGTGATTTTGTTTAGGAGATTCCTAGACCAATCATACGTACAGACTATTGCTAGTATTCACGTGTGCATTACAGGTGAGTTTCACGGCCCCATTTTACTTATTTTCCTTTTGGGGGAGACTACATGCAAATTACTAATTTTCTTGGATACATTTACTTGTCAATGATTTCACATGTTATATAAGTTGTTTACTTAACGTATGAAGTCCCCTGTTATCGGACCGTTAGTTTATTTTCCAAAGCGAGGTAATCATGGATAGTACTATTGGGTTTGACTACCCCCACCCGGGTTAATTACCCTAACCTTGACTGGAGGTCTAAACGGATGCATTATTAGCCTGTTCACCCATCTGCTTACGGTAGGCATGGGTAGGGGCAATTTATTACAGTTACAGTCTAGCTTCGGTTGCGGTGCTTATATAATTTGTAGCATTGTATGTACAACAATCAAATCATAGAAAATATTGTGGTCCTTTATGCTATTTATTATTACTTAAAACCTGTGAACTCACCAACATTATGTTGATATTTTTCATGCATGTTTTCTCAGGTAATTGATAGATGCATCAAGTTAAGCTGGCATGGATCATCTCATGTTTAGGGCCATTCATGCTGTTTGGGATATTCATTTTCGTATCTGTCATGTTTTGAAAACAATTTACCTTATTACTATTGCTTTCACAAATTTAACTCTGAAACAATGATGTATCTTTTAAACTTATTTGAGACGTATGTTTTATAAAACCATGTAGTGGTCGATCAGTGACTATGAAACCATGACGTTCGCACCCCACGGGAAACCGTCGTGGTTTGGGGGTGTGACAGTTTACTTTGTCTATAAGAATGTACACATTTAGGTGATGGTATGGAGGCAAATTGTACAAATTAATATTGTACATTTAAGGTTTATTTCAATTATTTTGATATTATGTTTAATTTCAATTATTTAGATATTGGTCAAACTTACTCATACTCATCGTATATTATCACTTAGATCAAGTAGGATAATCTGTACATGACCATCATCATAACTTAATTAAAGTTGATCAAAGTAACATAATTAGTCCATAAAGCTATGAGTGATCATTTGATGAAAATACTCATACTTGCTATTTTTATTTCTCGTGAGATGTTTAAATAAGAAGAATTACAGAGAAACACCACTTAAAACTTTTTCTTTCAAGATCATCCATTGATATGTCTAGACATCATAACTAAAACAAATCGAATATAACACCATCATCCTCTTCAAAGATTTCTATTTCACACAAATAAGTTTAATTCTAATTTCATGATTATGATTGACGTAACATAATTAGAGTTTTATATCAAGATATAATCAATAACTTTAATTAACTTGTGGGGTGGTAACAACATGAATTGACGTGGAATTAGGTTGACAACGGTTTGGAGATGAGGGGAGTCGCCGGAAAATTTTAATCAATTATGGGGAAAACTGGATTAGTATTCGTATATTTTTTTAGTTTTGTTTTTCTAATAACATTGATACGTAAATTTCACAATTATAACAAAATTTCTAATGCTTATTAGTGTTAAGGACCAAACATGTTATGTTGGCCGATCAATGTGGCACATAAGTGTAAATTATGAAAAGAAGATACCAAAACCGTAATAAAAACGTACCATAAGAAGCACTTATGTAATAAACTCTCTATACTTGTATATTTATTTTTGTTAATAAAAATGTGCTCATATCTGGTTATAAAAATTGTATTTGTATTTTGTAATATATTATCCTTCATATGTGTACATACATTGATTGTAAATGACATGTTATAATCTAAAACTAGGTTTTGACACCGCGCGTTGCCGCGGCTATGCGAGTTTTAACGTACTCCTAAACCAAAATTAAAATCAAAATGAAGGTTCAAAATCATAAAATCAGCAAAATACACAAAGTAAAACACACCAAAACCTCAAATTCATAACACACTATAATATGTGAAACCCAAAACTAAATCAAAGCCCAACACCATACACAAAACAGACTAAAATCAAAGTCGCAAAAGGCGACACCGTCTAAAATAGAAAACCAACGAAAATTAAAGCCCGGAAAAGAGAAAAAAAGGAAAATCCAAACCTTAATAGCGAGAATCTTCAGGGTATCGATAATGGAAGAAAGAAAGCAAGAACCCAGGAAAAGAAAATGCCAATGAACCCTATAAACGAACTAACCAAAACACACCTCGAACCTACACCCAAAACAAACCTTATAAAATAACAACAACAACAACAACAACAACAAAAAAAAAAAAAAAACACCGACCAAATATGTGAAACCCAAAAACTAAATCAAAGCCCAACACCATACACAAAACAGACTAAAATCAAAGTCGCAAAAGGCGACACAGTCCAAAATAGAAAACCAACGAAAATTAAAGCCCGGAAAAGAGAAACAAAAGGAAAATCCAAACCTTAATAGCTAGAATTTTCAGGGTATCGATAACGGAAGAAAGAAAGCAAGAACCCAGGAAAAGAAAACGCCAACGAACCCTATAAACGAACTAACCAAAACACACCTCGAACCTACACCCAAAACAAACCTTATAAAACAACAACAACAACAAAAAAAAAAAAAAAAAACACCGACCAAATATGTGAAACCCAAAACTAAATCAAAGCCCAACACCATACACAAAACAGACTAAAATCAAAGTCGCAAAAGGCGACACAGTCCAAAATAGAAAACCAACGAAAATTAAAGCCCGGAAAAGAGAAACAAAAGGAAAATCCAAACCTTAATAGCGAGAATCTTCAGGGTATCGATAACGGAAGAAAGAAAGCAAGAACCCAGGAAAAGAAAACGCCAACGAACCCTATAAACGAACTAACCAAAACACACCTCGAACCTACACCCAAAACAAACCTTATAAAACAACAACAACAACAACAAAAAAAGAAAAAAAAACACCACCGACCAAACATATTAATTAGAATAGATAATGACTTAATTTGTGATCTTGGAAGAGAGTCTAAATATCGCACTAGTCTTAGATCGAATGGTTATGAATAAACTTTTTTCTTATATTTAATTACACGATTGGTCCCTGTGTTTTGCTCATATTGCAATATTGGTTTCAACTTTTAAGAAATTACAGATTTAATTCCTACTGTTTACCAAAACGTATCAGGATTGGTCCTTAGCACTAACTTTAGTTAAGTTTCTCAGTTAAGTATAGGTGAAAAGATCAAGTAGGTGTTTGGGATTGCTTTTCAAAACTACTTCTGATTTTTTGGAGGGGTAAAAAGACAAAAATGTCTTTCCAAAAGTTATCAAAAGTTAAAATTTTTAATTTTTGCTGAGTTTTGGCGGGGTATTTTTATCTTTTTACCCCTCCAAAAAGCCATAAGTAGTTTTGAAAAGCTTAGCCAAATATGTCCCAAAATACCCCTAACATAATTTAATAATATATACACACAGTCCACATATCATCTTCAACGTCGATCGCACCACCCCGTCGCCAGCACACCACTGCACCGTTGTCGGCGCCCCACGGCATCGTCACCCACGCACCACCGCACCTTTTCGTGATTGCGTTGCACCGGCAGTGGCATTTCGCCACCAACTGCATGGCTCTGATTGCGTTACCATCTCCGGTGTCATCATGAGCATCATATTTATTGGGTTCAAAATCAATCTAACTCATAGAAGGTTAATAGTAATTTCACCTCTCCAGAAATTAGCAACAGAAGGAAACGGTGTAGAACTAGACGAAGGATTTGACTTCTCTCCTTGAAATGCCTCCATTGATGATTAATACAGCTCGATCAATGAATTATGAATGACAATATGGTTTATTCAATACGCTATATCCTTGTACGAATCTGAGAACCTTCACTTCACTTCACTTCAATCAATGTTTCGCACAGTTATGAAGAAATTGGTACTTTGAAGAAGCTTGATTTTGTTAATGTATTTAATAATCATGAAGAATTTGATGTATTTACAAAGCATCGATTATTAATCCGTTTCGTGAGCTGAGAAGGAAGTTTGAGTTGTTGAATGCTCCGATTGCTTTGTACCGGCGGTCGCATTTCGCCGGAAACTAGATATGTGGACTGGGCAACGGTGCGGCGGGGGGGTGTCAACGACTGTGCGGTGGGGCGCTGTCACACCCCCGCTTATAGCGGAAACACGAGGATGCGACGGACGGGATCGTCATAACACTTGGTATAATTACAGAGACATATTACGTGCAAAATCCTCGTGTCATGACGTCGCCCGACACAATGGTGACTTGTGTCGTGGTTAGTCATTTCCACGACTATCATAGTCTTAATAATTCTAAAAATCCATATACACAGTGTTCAGATATAACAGTAAATGATATACAATACAAATGCAATCTATTGAAATCCTGGGGGTCTCTGCTAAGGCATCAGCTCTAGCTATCCTCTTTGTTTATGATTACCTGAAAAGATATGCTAAAAAATGGTCAACATAATTGTTGGTGAGTTCCGCAGGTTTAAATTGAAACACATGTTGTTGATGCTGTATAGAATTTGATATGGAATCATACTGTAAGCAAAAACCACATAACATGTGTTTAAGACAACCAAACCCTATGACGTTTATGCATATAAGTTCGACGGAATATATTCACCCATGGCCTGATTGCTGGCAGCTGTAGTCGGTAACTCACAAGTTAAACCGATCTGTCGAGGGTGGGGGTGTCAACCCAGTAGTACTACCAATACCTATCCGTTGGTTCCTAACCCGGAATTAATGGTTGTAAGAATAGAATAACACCATGTATGTATTAGAATATGAGAATAGTATCACGTCGATTCCAAGTATGAAAATTGTATGTAAGATTGTACAGCATTGAAAACGGGTGAGCATACTTTTCCCCCATTGATTGAAAACAGTAAAAACTTGTATAAACATAAAAAGGGGCCACGAAACTCACCTTGGATTGATGTAATGTATATGAATAAGAACTTCAAAGAATTAGGCAAAGCACGATCAAACACGTTCACCACCTATTATTGTTTGTAACTGAGTCTTTAATATGAATGAATATATTTGGTAAGGTTTGAGTTGATTTGGTTTAACACGTGTCACACACGCAATATGTTACAATGTTTTTATAGATTTCTATTTGTATTAATAAATAATTATCAATAAGTATTAACTTATTAAATAATTATTTATATTTTGATTCCATTAAAGGGTTTTCATATTTGTATTTAAATATTTTTAGAATTAATTATAAAAATGACGTGGTTTAAATATATAATTTATAATTATCCAATAATATTTACAAATAAGGATAATCACATTTATAGTATTTTGTTTAATAATAAGGTATTAATTTATACCTTTGGTTTAAATATATTTTACAAGAAATAACCCACAATTTTATTTGTAAATAGTTTGTGAATTTATAAAATATATTTAAAGATAATATAGCGTTTATCTTATAGAAATAATTATTTATAATATTTATAAATAATATTTATATAATTTTCATGATTATTTCATAGTTAAACTTGATTTAGAATTTATTTTATAAAAATAAGTATTTTTAATATTTTTAAATAATATTTTATAAAAATCTATTAAAGTTTTTAAATAAAATAAATTTACAGAAAATTGTTTTGTAAGATTTAAAATAAGGGAAATTTAATAATTTATTTTTATAATTTTTTTAGAAATTTTTTCATATTTTTATAGTATTTAAAAAGCTTTTAAAAAAATAAAACAATAAAAGGGGGTTGGCCCGGGTCGAACACGGGACCCCAGGTACACACACACACGCGACTAACCAGTGAGCCAAGGCTCTGATCCGCGATTAAACATAGTTTTAATTGAATTTAAACACTGTTTTCCAGAACCCCCAAATTCGCGAAGAACCCTAGTTTGATTTGATTCAAATTGAGCATGAAATCGATGTTAATAATGAAATTAATATTGGGGCTTTTAATCCCCATGATAAACAGAGTATGATGATGTGTTTAGTTACCTGTTTGGTATCGAATTGAATGTTCTGCAACTCAAGAACAGGTCGCGGTTCTATTTGATTTTGAAAATCGATCAAACCTTGATTATAATCAAATTAATTGCATAGACAGCTTCTAATGATGTCAATGAACAAAAGCCCTTTGTCCATTTTGGATTATATTGACCAGAAGGGTGTGTTCGACTAACTTGCAGGTCGCGACTTCAAAGGGTAATCGAGGTGGAATTTCGTGTGTGTTTTTGATGAATTGAAGACTGAGTTAGTTTAGGAACAGATTTATAATTGTAGATGTGCGTATAAATTAGTCTATTATTGAAGTTTAGTGCTCGAATGGTTGAGTGGGTCGGCCGAAAATTAGGTTCAGTGGGAAACATACCTAATCACTTGATTATTCAAATTGTAGTGGTCCACTGGTTCGAATCTCGCATGTGAAGGTGTCGGGATATTTTGATTGAGCTAAAATCGGCTAAATATGGCGTTTGGGAGTCGCCGGAGCCGCCGGAGACGGTCGCCGGAACAGGGGTCGACGGGCGGGTTGTTTGGGTTTTCAAAAAAAATTACAGAATGGTCCCTGTAGTTTTGATGTTTTATTATTTCATGGTTTAAGTTTATAAAAACAAGTTTTAGTAATTACAAAATTAACCCTGGACTTTATTAAATCAATTTAATAATTTTATAAATTATTATTAATAATAATATTTTCATTATTATTAATATTATCATTATTAACGTTATTATTATTATTTTTTAATATTGTTATTATTTTTATTATTATTAACATTATTATTATTATTATGATTATTATTATAAATTTTGTAATTATTGGAATTAGTACGTATTAAACGTAATTGTTTTATAAAAAAAATTACGGGATGTTACAGTCTCCCCTGCTTTAGGAAATTTCGTCCCGAAATTTTAATCACGAGGAGACTGAAACGAAAAGACATGAGTACTTGGTTTTCCTTTGGTCCTCACGTTCTCATGTAAACTCTGGGACACTTTTAGATTCCCAGCAGACTTTGACAATAGGTATTCGGCTTTGTTTCATTTGTATAGAATCTTTTACAAGATTCTTGACATAATGTATGCCAATTTAAACTCTTCCATAGAATCACGAGATTCTATTTGAGATTTGGCATATGGAATGGTATGTTAGACTTATAGTCACAACTTCCAGAATGTAATTTCGTGGTAAGGCGATGTGTAGAAATCATGATAAGACCAACAATGATAAGAAAGGTTATCCGTCGGAATTTAAGAATCCCAAACGTCACTATATGAAACGACCTTAACGCATATCTTGTGAATATGTATTTCTCCTTTGACCAACCATCGGTCTAAGAATAATACGCTATGCGAAGGTCTTGAAATGGGTTCACAATGATGGTTAAGAGCAGGAAGTGAATCAGTTATTCAGAATAACGATTGATGTTTTAACGTCATACCACGGTATACGAATATTTAAAATAGATGCAGGTTAATTTCTCGACGTTGTGAGATAATGGGTTTGCTATTACGTAAAGATTACTCTGAACCTTTCCTTGGTGGGTAAACTTGATAGCATTGCTGATCAAGTGGGTGAGAATTCGCCTAATCCGTAAAACATCACCAATAACCTCCACTGGGACATCACCTCTTCTTGGCTTAAATTTTGTGGTCTCCAACCTTATAACTCCTGACTCAACTTTGGAAAAGTCGAGGATGTCACTAATAAGTTGAAGGACTAGTTCGCCAGAAGACAACATGACACTCAAAAGTTGTTTCTGATTTTTATCAAGTTTTGTTGTTGATAGCGATTCTGCTATGCTAACGACCCCTGATAATGGAGATCTTATCTCGTGTGACATGGTTGCTAGCATTTGTTTTGCTCTCATCGTTTCCTCTGTAATATGAACAGTTTTATTAAGTTCTGTCTCTTTGGCCTTCTGCACAGCTATTTCTTCCCTTAGTTTTGCCATCTTTTCTCTCTTTTTCACCTGATCAGTGATTTCCATGTCCATGTAATTAACACCAATTTTCTCCCCATCTTTGCTGAACACGGTTTTACCATATATTAAGAATGTTTTGGCTCCAAATACTCAGTCTTAAAAGTAATTCCTCTCTTTGCTGGCAACTCTCTCCAGAACTTCTCTTTTAAAGTCTTGTTGTTCCAGTCCAAGATAGAATTTTAATGATCTTCAAGGTTAAGGATTCAAAAGCGGTTCAAGGAGTGACGCGAATAATAGGAAAGGTATTTGTAAACATGTTTTGCAAGGTAGCAATATCTAAGTAAGTTTACATACGCAGTTCAACAAACCATGAGTTCAGCTGAGATCATTTATATGACTCAAAAGTCATGTTCATAATATCTTCAGCAGAGGGATTGTTTAGGAAGGCTATTATCGCACAATCACGTTTTGATGATAACTCAAAATGAAAGGAATAAACGTTTCCATATAGCTAGGTCCAAATACGAGGATAAAAGGGAGAGAAATCGATTTAAGAATTTTAAGTGCTCCAAGCTTGGAATCCAAATCAACTTAATACGATCGGGTCTCCTTTCAGGTTCAGAAATCATGCTTTGACTTGGTAGGTCGAATTACCAACATCGGTTCATCCTTCAAGTTACTTCATCCTTCTCATTACTTGATTACAACCATGGTAAGTTGAAGATCAAGAGTTGAGATTTAGTCATCAAGGTATGGAATTCATGCTTATCAAGAAAACAATCGAGGGTTGACATTTGTCACCAAAATACGGGTTTCGATCCTATTTTGGTGAGATCATGTCATTTGTGAAATGTAAATTTCAATGCAAATAATTGAAGTCAATCCTTAAGATAAGGAAGTCACCCTAATCCAGAGGATGAAATTTCACAAAACAAACAAATGGAAAACCATTTATCGCAATAGTGATTCATCCAAGTAAGGGAATCTCCCCTGCTTTGATGAGATAAATCAATAAGGAGATACGAGTGTTCTTAGTCATAGGTTGTCTTGAAAACTCTTGCATTTCTCACGGTGCAAGCAATATGAAGTTTGACTTAACGACGAAAGGAAAATTAATATCAATTAGGAATTCGGAAAATTTCAAGTTACATCAGTGTATCAAAGGAAAAATCATGATTATAAGCTTAAGATCGAAGTTCGAGATAGCAGAATTTGTTATGATGGTGTTCGAATTTTGAATAATTTAAATCAGAAAGACGAAATCAAAGACAAGAAATGATTCAATATCACAATGAGACGTGAACATTCGATTCATAATCGAAGGGAATATATGGACTTCTTAGGATAGTACCTCAATGACAAAGCAAAAGTAATAATATTCATTTCATCATTATAAATACCAAGGTTTCAAGCACGTTCAAATACCCACGTAACACCCCAAATAAGCAAATACTCATAGTCTAGATGGGTCTAAACATAAAGCACGAAGTAACTAGAGATGACTTTTTTTCCAGTCGTTATATCTCCATCAGTGCCCGTGTGACGTCAGTCCTGGTCGTCATCACTGCTGGCGGAACTAGAGAGACTCGGGGGTAGGTCGGGATAGTTGCCCCTTAAATTGGTCTCGTCGGCAGGAGGCCAGATCTTAATCCGGTTTGCCGGGAACCCTCTAATTCGAGCCGTCCGTCTCACGGCTCCTCCGTTGTTCACTTGTTGGGGTCTTGCCTCGGGGGCATTCCTTGCAACCGTAGATGCGATGGGAACTACAGGTGTAGCAGGGTTAGGTTCCACAGGATTAATCGGTGCAGTGGCGACAGCAGGTAGAGTGTGCACAACAGGGTCTATGGGTTCTTCCTCTTCAAACGAGTCTGGTGCATCAAGCATTACCTCCTCAGGGTTAGATTTTCTATTAGTAGATGTTTGTACTAGGTATGCTAAGAGAATCTTTTCAGGTTTCGATTCGTTTTCAGAAGAAGTAATAGAAGGGCTGATAGAAGACATCCTGAAATGTCATTAAGATACTTTATGAGATTTGGGGTAATATGAGCTATACAACATGAAAATGACAATCAGGGATTTGGCATAAAACAATGAGATGTTCCGAGTGTAATCTTTTGATTCGTAAATCAAAGCGAGTACGTCGACTAATCACAACATTAAGTCAGCCACAACTTTGTTAAAGACATGCGTTCCAATAAGCAGATACTCATCCCACTCTTCCAACCTTGCATGTACTGGGTGGTAAGGCACAGACTTTGACGAGACTTTGAAAACCACGAATAACGATTCAAAGCTCATATTGAAAATTATTTGATTTAGACACACAATGCATTGACTATGATTTAAGATTTGTGTGTGCTTTGATAGGAATCAAAGTATAAAAGATTCACATATGATTCTATTCATCGAGTTCCAATAACCCATGCTTCGGTCCATCAAGATCATTACGTAGCCTAGTTTAAGCACATTCTTAATATACCGGTGATGTTTGTATATAGGGTTCCCCGCAGCGTTCCCACCACATCCACGATATACTTTGAATAATACTTAAACTAGTTACATAACATCTTAATTTTCCTTAGGATCATTCCAAAGAATAACGTAATATAAGTTTAATAAGAGCCACCGCAACTACACTTATGTATAGGCGGTTTTACCAGTTATAAATGGCTACAGTAAAACCTATACATCGGTTCCACACGGGAATTGATGGCTGTAAAGAAAACATTCCCAAAGTGTAAATAGCTTAATGTGACGTAGCAAGATCCACAAGCGCATACGTATAGTTTATACGACGTAGCAGGATCCACAAAGCGCATACGTATAAGTTTATATGACGTAGCAAGATCCACAAAGCGCATACGTATAGATTACAACCAAACCAATCCTTAGGTCCCATTACTGGAATTAATGGTTGTAATGGATGCACGGCAAAGAAAAACCACAAAGTAGACCCACAAAGAAGAACCACTACGCCGAAAGCATCCAAGATAAATAGTATTCACAAGTAATCATCATACAACACTTAGCATCAAGTATTAGCACATAATAGAGTATAGCCACCAAGTAACATATAAGGTAGCAACATAGCATAGAGTTAAGAGTCAAAATAGCATCATGCCTCAGACAATCAGGATCATCACGTAGCCCAGTTTAAACACATTCTTGGTATACCAAGGATGCTTATATATAGGGTTCCCCGCAGCGTTCCCACCACATCCGTGGTATACCTAGAACGATGCCTAAACCAGTTACGTGACATCCGTTTATCCTTAGCATAAGGTCAATATGATTGGAAATACCATGAAGGCTTTAAGTAGGACAGGACTTGAGTAAATATTGATAATGTTTGATTGCCTTCAACAAGGACTTATAATGTTTGATTGCCTTTAACAAGGACTTATAATGTTTGATTGCCTTCAACAAGGACTTACTAGAATTATGACCCTAGCACCCTAGGGTATAGAATAGAAACGTGTGATACTCATGATCGTTATCTCATGGTAAGATTTGCTAGACTTCTTATGCATGGTGAATTGCAATTACGTGTGCACCCGTAATGGTAATTTACCTTGCATGGTCACCCTAGCTCCACTTACCCCAAGTTAACATCATAGTATTATCAAGCACAAATCATGTAACGTCCTTATGTCCATGAGCCAATAGTACTCCAATAATAGCATGTAATAGCAAATAAGCATGTAAGCACATTAAGTCTAATGATAACTGCATATCCGTCATACTTTCAGGATTTCAGTCATAACTATGATAGGGTCGGATTCAATATCCGAGATCGACGCTACGCGTGATCACCGAAGTTCCCTAATAATATGATGTTGTGCGCATATAAGCGTAAAGTTCTTAGTATAAAAGTATCCCATGAAGAAAGACTAAGAGTAATAATGTCTTCCTCGGGATGTTCAGATAACACGTGTACATGTATAAAATCAGGTATGTAGGAACATACTTGTTGATTATTAGGTATATAGGAATATACCTGTATATTAAGTTCATAGACTTAATATATTTGACCCATTTGCCTTGTCGTTTTGTGTATTGACCATAGTTTATCACTCATCCCAGAAATCCCCAGGTAAGCATACCAGGTCTCGCAATGAGATATATGCGATATGCTTGCCTTAGCCCGAGGGCCTTTTGCCAGGAAATCCAGAATACAGGTGTCTATGTGTCACACAAATCATGAAAGACATTTAGGTAAAATCAAATGCACACAATCCCTAGCATGCATTCTATATGAAGGTTCTTAGGTTATAGTCTAGGTCGAATTCTCCACCTAAATCTCTATAACCAAGGCTCTGATACCAATCTGTCACACCCCCGCTTATAGCGGAAACACGAGGATGCGACGGACGGGATCGTCATAACACTTGGTATAATTACAGAGACATATTACGTGCAAAATCCTCGTGTCATGACGTCGCCCGACACAATGGTGACTTGTGTCGTGGTTAGTCATTTCCACGACTATCATAGTCTTAATAATTCTAAAAATCCATATACACAGTGTTCAGATATAACAGTAAATGATATACAATACAAATGCAATCTATTGAAATCCTGGGGGTCTCTGCTAAGGCATCAGCTCTAGCTATCCTCTTTGTTTATGATTACCTGAAAAGATATGCTCAAAAATGGTCAACATAATTGTTGGTGAGTTCCGCAGGTTTAAATTGAAAACATGTTGTTGATGCTGTATAGAATTTGATATGGAATCATACTGTAAGCAAAAACCACATAACATGTGTTTAAGACAACCAAACCCTATGACGTTTATGCATATAAGTTCGACGGAATATATTCACCCATGGCCTGATTGCTGGCAGCTGTAGTCGGTAACTCACAAGTTAAACCGATCTGTCGAGGGTGGGGGTGTCAACCCAGTAGTACTACCAATACCTATCCGTTGGTTCCTAACCCGGAATTAATGGTTGTAAGAATAGAATAACACCATGTATGTATTAGAATATGAGAATAGTATCACGTCGATTCCAAGTATGAAAATTGTATGTAAGATTGTACAGCATTGAAAACGGGTGAGCATACTTTTCCCCCATTGATTGAAAACAGTAAAAACTTGTATAAACATAAAAAGGGGCCACGAAACTCACCTTGGATTGATGTAATGTATATGAATAAGAACTTCAAAGAATTAGGCAAAGCACGATCAAACACGTTCACCACCTATTATTGTTTGTAACTGAGTCTTTAATATGAATGAATATATTTGGTAAGGTTTGAGTTGATTTGGTTTAACACGTGTCACACACGCAATATGTTACAATGTTTTTATAGATTTCTATTTGTATTAATAAATAATTATCAATAAGTATTAAACTTATTAAATAATTATTTATATTTTGATTCCATTAAAAGGGTTTTCATATTTGTATTTAAATATTTTTAGAATTAATTATAAAAATGACGTGGTTTAAATATATAATTTATAATTATCCAATAATATTTACAAATAAGGATAATCACATTTATAGTATTTTGTTTAATAATAAGGTATTAATTTATACCTTTGGTTTAAATATATTTTACAAGAAATAACCCACAATTTTATTTGTAAATAGTTTGTGAATTTATAAAATATATTTAAAGATAATATAGCGTTTATCTTATAGAAATAATTATTTATAATATTTATAAATAATATTTATATAATTTTCATGATTATTTCATAGTTAAACTTGATTTAGAATTTATTTTATAAAATAAGTATTTTTAATATTTTTAAATAATATTTTATAAAAATCTATTAAAGTTTTTAAATAAAATAAATTTACAGAAAATTGTTTTGTAAGATTTAAAATAAGGGAAATTTAATAATTTATTTTTATAATTTTTTTAGAAATTTTTTCATATTTTTATAGTATTTAAAAAGCTTTTAAAAAAATAAAACAATAAAAGGGGGTTGGCCCGGGTCGAACACGGGACCCCAGGTACACACACACACGCGACTAACCAGTGAGCCAAGGCTCTGATCCGCGATTAAACATAGTTTTAATTGAATTTAAACACTGTTTTCCAGAACCCCCAAATTCGCGAAGAACCCTAGTTTGATTTGATTCAAATTGAGCATGAAATCGATGTTAATAATGAAATTAATATTGGGGCTTTTAATCCCCATGATAAACAGAGTATGATGATGTGTTTAGTTACCTGTTTGGTATCGAATTGAATGTTCTGCAACTCAAGAACAGGTCGCGGTTCTATTTGATTTTGAAAATCGATCAAACCTTGATTATAATTAAATTAATTGCATAGACAGCTTCTAATGATGTCAATGAACAAAAGCCCTTTGTCCATTTTGGATTATATTGACCAGAAGGGTGTGTTCGACTAACTTGCAGGTCGCGACTTCAAAGGGTAATCGAGGTGGAATTTCGTGTGTGTTTTTGATGAATTGAAGACTGAGTTAGTTTAGGAACAGATTTATAATTGTAGATGTGCGTATAAATTAGTCTATTATTGAAGTTTAGTGCTCGAATGGTTGAGTGGGTCGGCCGAAAATTAGGTTCAGTGGGAAACATACCTAATCACTCGATTATTCAAATTGTAGTGGTCCACTGGTTCGAATCTCGCATGTGAAGGTGTCGGGATATTTTGATTGAGCTAAAATCGGCTAAATATGGCGTTTGGGAGTCGCCGGAGCCGCCGGAGACGGTCGCCGGAACAGGGGTCGACGGGCGGGTGGTTTGGGTTTTCAAAAAAAATTACAGAATGGTCCCTGTAGTTTTGATGTTTTATTATTTCATGGTTTAAGTTTATAAAAACAAGTTTTAGTAATTACAAAATTAACCCTGGACTTTATTAAATCAATTTAATAATTTTATAAATTATTATTAATAATATTTTCATTATTATTAATATTATTATTAACGTTATTATTATTTTTTTTAATATTGTTATTATTTTTATTATTATTAACATTATTATTATTATTATGATTATTATTATAAATTTTGTAATTATTGGAATTAGTACGTATTAAACGTAATTGTTTTATAAAAAAAATTACGGGATGTTACAGGCGCCTACGACTATGCGGTGGGGCGCCTACGACTGTGCGGTGCCGGCGACGGGGTGGTGCGATCAATGTTGAAGATGATATGTGGACTATGTGTGTACATTATTAAATTATGTTAGGGGTATTTTAGTCTTTTCACCTATACTTAACTGAGAAACTTAACAGAAGTTAGTGCTAGAGAGTAGAGACCAATCCTGTTACGGTTTGGTAAACAGTAAGGACTAAACCTGTAATTTCTTAAAAGTTGGGATTAATATTGCAATATGAGCAAAGAAACCAATCACGTAATTAACTCTTTTTCTTATTATATATATATGGTTGCTGCAAAACAGTTATAAAGATAGCACAGATCTTGGCCGTTGATTTCCACGTTCTTTTAATCCTAGCCGTGTTAATTGAACGGTTGTGCATTGTTGCGGCAGTTACCAGAGGTTCTCCGATTCTCCTCCCCACTTTCAGGGGTTACACCCTTCGATCTTCCCTCTCCATTATTTCTATAACTACTACTCCCAATAACCACCATTGTTTAATTAATAATCCATGCCTGAACCCTAATCGCAACCAACATCCCTTTCTATCTTCTCGATATCTCTCATCACTCTAAATGGAATCTCATGAAATCTCGACTCCTATAGCAAACTCTGCTTCTGTGTACAAAGCTGCCAACAACGCCGCACCGCTGCCGCCCTAGATGAATTTCATTCGGCCTATTTAGAGCTCCTTTCCGTTATATCTCTCTAAACCGGAACTTCATACTCCAGCAGCAAGGTGGAATCAGGGCACTCACTTGTTTGATCAGGCCGTCAGTGATCGAAGACTTCTACTAAAAATAACACAACCTTCTGATTCCATCGCCGGACCGTCGTGGCGGTACACATCTCTAGAACTAATAATTTAGAATAGGGTTACTTTCTGTTCTCATAAGCCTATTAACCCGTATGGTTTGGGATTGGACTCAAAATGCTTTTCATTTTTGGTGAATGTAGGAGTCAACAATGCTAGAATAAATCATTGGGTAAAGAGATCTTGGTGGACTTTTAACGGGAAAGCTTTCAAGCAAAAGGTCAGTTACTTGGACTTCACTGATAAAACAAATCAAAAATGTTAATCTAATTCTACTTAGCCCTAATAATATACAAATTCAAAATCACTGATCGTCTAATTTTATATCGAGTGCTGATGTGTTTAAACTTGAGTCAATTAATTTGCTTGTGAGAATTTTAATTATATGGCTGAATTGTATGTTTTAGTGCATATATGATAAAAAGAAATGTTCTTTTATCAAATAATTATTAGTGCATTTTGGGTTGAGCATTGAAAATAATTATTACACTGTTACATATAAAATCCTTCTACATTGGATTTGAAGTAGAAAGAACTAAAGTATTTGATTGTCTTCTCACAATCCTTGGTTATGTAATACAGGTGACAAATGGATGTTTTCGGCTATCCTATTAACGTGGAACAAATTCTTAAATCTAACTTCCAGAACTACACCAAGGTATCTCTGGTCTTGGTTAAATTTGTTGGTTTACTTTGTTTTTGTTTATTTAATGAAATCTTCAAATGAAACACTGGTGTCACCAGAAATGATAATGAGGAGATCATTTTGGAAATCAGACTTTTATAGCAGATGAAGACACATTGCTTCACAGTGGAAGCTTTAACTACAAGATTTTTATCCTATCGCGACGACAAAAGTCGTCGCCATAGGTGCCTGTTGTCGTCGGCATAGCCTATGGCGACGACATGTCGTCGCTATAGGGGTAGTAGCCGTAGTTCCGTCGCCATAGGTCAAAAACTGTCGTCGGCGTAGACCTTATCGCCATTGCCACCTATCACGACGACATGTCGTCGCGATATTCTGGTCGCGATAAATTTCCCTCAATTTTTAAAATTAAAAAATATATTTTAAATAAACCCTATGGCGACGACATATCGTCGCTATAGGTGTTTAGATTTTTAAATAATAAAATATTAAAGTAATATAATTATTTCTTAATTTTATCTATGGCGACGACAAGTCGTCGCCATATGGTATCTGTTTAAAAAATTTATTATTTAAATTTTGATTTTTTCCAGTTTTTTACCTGAATAATTACCCAAATCAGATACGCAGAAATAAAACCTAAACATTATCAATACTTAAACGTAGATCAAACAATTCTAATTAAGTACATACCAAGAAGACAAAAGTACCAAACTAAACATGTCTTAAGTCTTTAGAAACTTAACAAATTAACTTCCTAATTGTCGTCATCTTCATCATCTTCGTTGTTGTTGGGATTATACTTTCTTCTTTCAAATTCAGCCGTATTTTCTTGCATTTCTCGCATTTGTTGCCTTAATGCTTCCATTTCTTCATTGGGATGTGATGATCCACTTGATTGTTCATAACGAGAGAGATTTTTTACTTTTCGTCCAACACCTCTCGTATGACCACGCCTTTCTCCTAATGCAAGCTCTAAACATTGCATCTCATTAACGGGCGACTCTCCCGCCTCCATTTGCATTTGGGCGTATTGATTTTTAATTTTTGCCTGCAATTTTAAAGAATCAAAATGAAAAGTTATTAAGATTTTTATGAAATTTCGACAGCATAACTGTAACAAATGAAAAAAACCATCCCAAATCATAACTAAATATAACATAAAATTCGCAACATAAAATTAACTTTCAAGATATAAACATAACTAAATATAACATAAAATTCCCAACTTTCAAGATCACCAAACATAATATATTAAATACATATGAACTTATGATAATAACATTGTTAACATATTAAACTTACCCAATCTTTTTCTGCCCTTTGGTTGACCCATCCTGACCCTTCTCTGTAATGCGACCTCCTTCACGTTTCGATGTAACTTGGGGTCCTGGTTTGTTGCTCCTATTAAAAACAATATTCATAAAAACATAAAGAATTAATAATACATAATTAAATAATATATGTTTTTTTTACCTGAAGATATCGTCTTTGAGCATATGATCGACTACGATGCAGACTTGGATACAGTTGTTTTGCCCTATTCTCTACGCCTTTTTCAGAAAGGCGTTTATGTTCTTCACTTGAGAAAAACTCAACCACCCGCTCCCATGACTCCCGACTTTGACCTTCAGGTGGATTATTTAAAACTTGCTCAATATTATCATAGCCTCCATGATTTAAGAAATATTGTTTCATATTATATTTTCTATCTCGAAATGCTCGCTGGCAATCCATATGGATACCAAGTTGGATTCCATGCCAATGGTCTGAACCACGATAAGCTTCTAAATTAAAATATTCCTGCAAAACAGAATAGTTAGAAATATATAAAAGTTATGATTACTAAATTACAAATAAAAGACTACATAATACTCGCCTCCAGAAAATTAAACAATGATATCTTAAACGTATCAGGGACTTTTTCCCAAGAGGGATAATGAAAAGGAGCAGTGGCAACATGATTGGATAATGCTCTAACAAACAATTGACTGTTTTCTCCCACATCTTTAAATTGTTTTCCTGTATAATCAAATTCCACGGGCAGTGGTTGGTTGTTGTTTGCAGCCCATTTCTCATATAAATTTAAATTCCTTCCTTTTGATCGTCTTTTCTTAGCTGACGCTATATTAATATAAAAAAATCAAAGGTTAGTAACATTTTAAATATATTTAAAATTTAAAACATTAAGTTACATGATTGGCAACTGGAAGGAAGAGTATATCCATGCCCGTGGGGATTCCTATCCCCGCCGTCACCACCATGTGATCCTGCTATGGATGAAGACATAACCTGTAATAAAATCATGTGTCACTTTAATAAGAAATAGAATAAAATGTCACTTGATTCATAAGAAATAAAATAAAGTGTTCTTAATACATACATACCGCAATACTTTTGTGCTACTTTTTTTCCTTTTGTGTTTTTATCAACCCATCTGCTCTCATTACAAACCGGACAGTTTTGCAATTCTTCATTCTCTTTCCAAAACAAAGCACAATCATTGATGCAAGCATGGATGGATTCATATCCTAACCCAATCTTTTTCAGCTTCTCTTCGCCTCATAGTGTGAAGATGGAATGTGATTTTCTTTCGGGAATGCAACCTTTAAAAACTCTAAAAGTTGATCAAACGAACTATTTGTCCATTTGTTGATTACTTTAATATGTATCAGTTTGGCTAGAAAGTTTAAAAAAGACATCCAATTACAATCGGGGTATAACTCAGTGTTGACCTTATTATAGAGTTCATCAAATTCCGAGTCTAAAGTATATCCATCCTCATCTATATTTTCTGCATTATCTGCGATAACATCTTCGATTGCATCAAACATCTCATTATTTGATATATTACTTGCTGGAGGAGTACGTGTTATTGTAGCAAATTGTTTTGCAGCATCAGAAGAACTAGAGACCTTACCATGATAAACCCATTTCGTATAATGTTGAGCAAAGTCACGATCATGTATGTGAGCATTAATAGTATTTAAATCATGACGAAAAGCATTCACACAATCTTTACACGGGCATTTTGTTTTGCCATTACTGTCGACAAAGTTCTTAACATTCTCCATAGAGTTTTTAAGACCTTCTAAAAAACCGGAGATGTTCGATTTTTTATTTTAATCTAGCTTTTATCGATTGTCATAACTGTTTCATACACATACATTATCATTCTATCAAAACAATAAACTTCATATATGAACCTATAAAATTATCATTTAACAAAACAATCCAAATAAACTTTATATCTTAACCTATAACATTATCATTCTAACAAAACAATCTCAAATAAACTTTATATCTTAACATATAACATTATCATTCTAACAAAACAATCTCAATATACAACTACATTCAAACAAACTACAACTACATTCAACCAAAACTACAACTACATTATCATTCTATCAAAACAAATAAACTTCATATATGAACCTATAAAATTATCATTTAACAAAACTGACAGGATCTCAGCCTCTCGTGTTGATCAATTAGATTATGTTTGCAGCGGATTTAGCACGTTAATTAGCAATTAAGCAAGAACATAAAAGATATTGCAATTCAAGAGCATAGAGAGAGAAGAGTTCTGCGAAACATTAATTGTTCATTACTAACCACGTTTCGGCAATTAAAACAGTATGGTTTGCCATCCTTATATAGGAGGCAAAAGCATGGTGGTGATGTCCTTTTTCTGACATCACTGAATATTCAAATTACAATTGACAAAACATAAAACTACTGAAGATGTCAACAACTGACATCTTCTTACAAAAGTTCCTAAGTACTGACAAAAGTAAACTACTGAAACTATAACAGCTGAAGAACATTCTCTTCAGCTGTTGTACAACTACTGACACAAAATAAACTTTGGAAAAGAAAACCACCACAACAACTGAAGAGGACTTCTTCAGTTGTTGAGACAAACTCTGTCTTCAGTACTTGGTCTTCAGACTTGGCTTCGGAAGATGAAACTTCGGAAGATGTTACTTCGGAAGATGTAACAACTGATGATCTCAGTAGATATCATCAGTTGTTGTCTTCAGTCTTTTTCTTCAGACTTTGCTTCGGAAGATAGAACAGCTTCGGAAGATGTAACAACTGATGATCTCAGTAGATATCATCAGTTGTTGTCTTCAGTCTTTGTCTTTAGACTTTGTGCTTCGGAAGATCTTCAGTTCTTTAGATCTTCAGCCTTTGATATCTTCAGCTGATGATCTTTAGTTCTTTGATCTTCAGAATTTGTTCTTCAGACTTCATCATCTAAGCAGAGAGCTGGCACTAAGATGCTCTTCGAGCCTGACATTCAGGCAAGAGAACACAATAGCTGATGAGAGTCCTCAGTTCCTCTCTGACCTTCCGGCAAGAGAACACAATAGCTGATGAGAGTCTTCACTTGTTGTTGTAGTGGCATGTGGGACTTAGAGGTTTTCCTGATCTTGGCTCATTGGTTCTTTTGGTCCAACAAACTCCCCCTGAACCAATGCAGCCAAAACCTCTAATTATTGGATGTCCCACTTATTGGTGGCATAAGATTGGTCTATTTCCTCCTAGATCAGATTAGGAGTTGACCCAGATTAGCACTGGCCGAGAGGTAGTCTCAAGTGTTTGTTTGGCTAAGTATGGATGGGAGCTCTGTCTTGGGGAATTGGACACAGAGCTGTTACCCCATCCATGAGATCTACCTCCCATGTACAAGTCGGTAGGATTCTCGGGTGTAGGCCTGAAGAAAGATCATTTGTTCTTCTTTGGACATGTCTTCAGGCTCACCTTCGAACAATCCCTCCCGACCGTACAGCTCTGAGAGATACTTGACCTGTTTTCCATTTTTGAGCTCAAGTGTTGTGATTTGCCTATATGCAAACTCATCAGGGTGTATACCCTCTAACAACAAAGTGAGCTCATTCCGATGAAAATTCTCAAGCTTCTTATAGACCAGACCCTTCCTAACCACCCTATTATCTAGCATTGAAAAGGGTGGTTGGCCGGCTCTATAAGCTTTCTCGAATTCATCTACTATTTCCCAGGGTGTTATTACAATAGCCACAGAGACCTCTTCATCTACGATTCTCTTTAGTTGGCTTTTGTATCTCACAGGCATGTCCTTCTTGACTATCCTGTGAGCCACCCTTGGGTCAGGCCAAGTTCTCACCCTCTCCCTTTTATATTGAAAGGTTTGTCTGAGGGTGAATAACCTCAGAGCTTCTCTCTGCATATTTATTATAGAGGTCGAAGCAGCATAACATTTGTCAATGCTTTTCAGCATTTCCTCATCATGTCGCTTTTGCTGCTCCTCCTCTTCTAACTTAGCCCTCACAGTGTCCTGCTGTGAGGTGGGAGTGATGGTTTGTGATTTGGCTTTGGGTAAAGGTATAACTGCTGAAATAGGCAAGCTATCCTCCTCATCCTCCTCTTCTTCTTGCAGCCTCAACACCCTTCTCTTCTTCATCAAGGGTGGATCATTGGCTGTGGGTTTTGGTGGTGAAGGGGTTGGTTTTGTGGGTTGTGGTTTGGTGGTTGGTGTGGGAATGTTGGCAGGCACCGCTAGCAGCCTGGAGATAAGGGCTGGTTTGGTTAGCTTTACTAGCAGTGTCCTGTTCCCAACACCGGCTTCAGATAGGGCCTCAGCGACCAGTCCCTTGGTAAAATCACCAGCTGAACAGATCTTGGTGGTTATAGCCAAGAGTCTGTCCCTGGTCCATGCCTTAACATCAAGGACTGGTCTGCCCAGGTACTTCGAATGAACCTACTCATAGCCTCAAGTTTTTGTCTTTCCTCTTGGCTAAGAGTAGTCCATCGGTACTCAATCTCTTTCCTCTCCATGTTCCTGATCTCTTGATCTAGCAAGGCAGTGTCCTTGTCAAAGCCTTGCCTGAACAGCTGTTCAATGACTTTGTTCATTGAACGGGTATGTTCAGCATCAGCCTCCTTGACAAGGGCTGCTAGATCAGGATTAGCCACCTTCTTTCCCTTTCCCTTATTCTTATCAGTGACACTGAAATCCTTTTGGATGTCAGTCACTTTTATTGGCTCTACCTCCCTCTCTTTCCTCTTCCCCTTCTCCCTCACCTTCCCAGTCTCCTCAACCAACTCCCTCTCAACCACCACCTCTTTCTCTGCCTCTCCCTCTTCCTCACCCCTCTTCCTCTTGGCTTGCACTGATGTCTCCCCCTTTTTGGGTGCATTGGTTGGGGTTTGACTATCAGCAAGCGCCTTAGAAACGGCAACCTCCACCAAGGGTTGTATGTATGTGGGAAGCCTCTCATCAAGGGTCTGAATACTATATTTTGAAGTATGGGTGTGATGAGAGGTAGGGATTTCTGGAAGATAGCATCCAGCTGCTCAGGGGGTTCTGACCCTGAGAGCTAGTACCAGAAGCAGGGGCTGGTGGCCGAGTTTGTGGGGTTGGCTCAGTGTTTGTGAGACCTTCGGGTGAAGGTGCCATCTGTTGGGTAGTGGTGGCAGATGGACTTCTATCCTGAGTCATCTGAGCAAGCAGCTCTTTGAGTCTGCTTATCTCATCCTCTAGGATAGTGTTTTGAGCGACTACATCATAGAAGAAGCTCAGGTCATCATCAGCATGAGCTGAATCACCTGACCTCCTGACAGTGTCAGGATGTACATGTCCTGAGTGTGGCTCAGTAATGACATGTGCCCCTTGTTCATGGTACTGGGGACTTCTAGCCTCCGGATTGGATCCATCATCGGCCATTGCCTCTGGTGAGGTCTTAGAGATGTTACCAGCTTCACCCTGCTCAGATGTTGATGCAGAGGAAGTGGCAGCCTCACCAGATTGTTCTATCTCCCTAACCACACTGGGAGATTGAACGGATTCTCTGTGCTGTGGGCTCCCATCGGCACTTGTACCCACCCCCTCTTCGGTTGGAGTCTCCCCAGGTGTAATAGGTTTCTGGGGAGAGGGTTGTGGAGTGCTCAGATCGGTCAGCACTTTGGCTATTGCCAATGTTGGGCTTAGTGGGGCGGTCTCATCAGGAGAAGGGCTAGAAGCAGTGTGCACATGGGGAGGACTGTGCTCTTCAATGGTAGTCTTCTCAAGTGAGATAGACCCCAGTAATGTGGTTGCCCCTATATTGGCTACATCAGGCTCCTGTTGAGAGGAAGCCTGTGCGGTTGCGGTGGGTGGAGTCGTGGTACCTGCTGGGAGAATCGAACCAGCAGGCACATCCTGCCTTTGTGTGGCAGGGGCATCCTCAGGGGACTCATCTTCCTGAGTAGCCTTTGTGGGCTTCTTTTTGGCTTTTGGCTTGGTGGGGACTTTGGATTTGGAGGTGGAGGCTGTGGGTTCCAGCTGCGTGGGTTTTCGCAGCCGGCCAGCCTGTTTGAGTGTTTGGTCAGTGTTATGCCTGGAGTATACCTCAGCTTGAACAGCCATGGCAGGGACCCCAGTGCCAACTAGTCCCTCAGCTTGAAGCTGGTATTCGATCATGGCCATTATGAACCGTGGATACAAGTTCCAACGGTTAGAAAAAGATTTTGTGGCCATGTCCTTGAGTTCCAAAAATAAAATATCAGTAAAATTTAGTGGTTGTTTCTCAAGGATAGAATACAATACCTGTTGCCACCTTGTTGACATCTGGTCCCATGAAGAGGTTTTGGGGGCCAGACAAACATTCACCATGTGGAAGATCAGTCGTTGAGGGTTAGGGAAGTGTTTCTTCAACAAGGTAGAGGCTGATAGGTTACCCTGGTAGTCGTTGGATGTGAATGATAGATCCAGGGTACCTTTGGGGTAGGAGGTTGGGTAGGTGGCATCTTCCAGCTTTAGGGTTTGGCGTATAGTAGCTGGATTGATAACCACGGTATGGCCGTTGACGGAGGACCGGAGAGAGACCTCGCCATCATGCTCTCCAGTGTGGACGGTCACATTTGTCCAAAACTCCGTCAAGGAGTCTGTGTATATGGTGGGGTTGATGAGAAATGCCGTTTTGTATGGGAGTCGTGCATGAGATCGACGGCATTGTGAAACTTGGGCCATAATGGCGATTTAGTGAGATGTGCGACACAGTTGTGTCTAGGCTTTATGTGCAAGGACGCCATTAATGGTGTGTGTGGGAATTTCAGAGGGTTTGGTAAGATTAGGGCAAGTGAAGTAAATGCTCTGAAAGTTAGATATTTATAGGGTAGGCTAAAGGTTGAAAGAAAACTACTGAAGGTTTTGGTGTTAGTCATCAGTTGTTATAACAACTGATGACGTGGTTTTAACCTTCAGTGTTTGTAACTTCCGAGGACTTGGTATTAGTCTTCAGTAGTTGAAACTACTGAGACCTTGGTTTTGTCCTTCGGAAGTTGTGAACGTCTGAAGAGTTACTGTCAGTCTTCAGTAGTTGTAAACTACTGATGACCTAGTATTCTTCTTCAGACATTGTAACAACTGAAGACTTGGTTTTAGCCTTCAGTAGTTGTGAACTACTGATGTCAGTAGTTGTAAACTACTGAAGACATGGTTTTGTCCTTCAGTTGTTTGTGTATGAAACATCAGCTGTTGTTATCAGTTGATGAGAAAGTACTCATCAGCTGTTTCCGTCAAATCAGTTGTTTCATACTAGCCTCCACATTTACTCATCAGCTCTTTGGCTGACTTTCAGATGTTTCATTGACCCTTCAGCTCTTGGGAATATTTACCTTCAGCTCTTGTGATCAGATGTTCACAAGTGCTGATGAAATAGTCTTCTGAGCTGGTGAACAAATTTTGCAGTACTTGTGTAAGATTACACATCAGTACTTGTGAACAAAATTCGTTCTTCAGTACTTATTTATTGAAAATCATACATCAGTAGTTGTAATCCACTCACTACAGTTGTTTTTTTTTTCAATAAATAATGTACATCAGTACTTTTGAGTCAGTTTAGTCTTCAGTAGTTGTGAAAGAGCTGAAGACTAAATTACTCATCAGTACTTTTATTTGACCTTTGCTCTTCAGTAGTTGTGAACTAAGAGTACCAGCATAGGTCAAATCATTCAAGTTGCAGCATACCAAGCCTCAGTACCAAATTTTGGAATGTGGCACTATCTAAAGGCTTAGTAAAAATGTCTGCAAGCTCATCAGCACTAGGCACAACTTAGGATCAATCAGACCTTTCTCATAGCAATCCCTGATAAAATGATGTCTGATCTCAATATGCTTGGTCCTAGAGTGCTGGACTGGATTCTTAACATACAAAGAGCTGAAGCACTATCCATTAATAATGGAGTCTTAGTCTCAGTAATGCCATAATCCAAAAGTTGGTTCTGAAGCCAGAGTATTTGAGAGGTACAACTTGCAGCAGCAATATACTCAGCTTCAGCAGTGGATGTAGCAATTGATGTTTGTTTCTTACTCTGCCAAGAAACTAAACAATTGCCTAGGAATTGGCAACCACCAGAAGTGGATTTTCTGGTGACTTTGCATCCTGCATAGTCACTATCAGAGAAAGCAACTAATTTGCATGAATGCCCAGCTGAATACCAAAGTCCTAGTGATTGGGTACCTTGCAGATATCTAAAGATCCTTTTGACTGCAATTAAATGGGATTCTTAGGTGCAGCCTGAAATCTAGCACAAGCACATGTTGAAAACATGATGTCTGGTCTAGAAGCTGTAAGGTACATCAAGGACCCAATCATACATCTGTAAAGGGTTTCATCAACCGCTTTACCTTTCTGATCAACATCTAGTTGTGTGATGCTGCTCATGGGAGTAGAACAGGGCTTACAGGATTGTAAATCAAACTTATTCAGCAACTCTTTGGTATACTTGGACTGATGGATGAAGATTCCATCATCCAGTTGTTTGATTTGCAAGCCCAGAAAGTACTGTAATTCTCCCATAGCACTCATTTCAAATCTCAGCTTCATAAGCTTTGTAAATTCATCACACAACTTTGGATCAGAGGATGCAAAGATGATATCATCAACATAAATCTGAACAAGGAGCTTATGTTGTCCCACAGTCTTGATGAATAAGGTTTTGTCAATGGTGCCTCTAGTGAACTTGTTCTCTAGAAGAAAGGTTGAGAGTGTCTCATACCAGGCTCTAGGTGCTTGCTTCAGCCCATAAAGAGCCTTATCAAGCTTGTACACCCAATCAGGATGTTTATTGTCCTCAAAGCCTGGTGGTTGACACACATAAACCTCTTCTTTTATTTTCCCATACAGGAAGGCACTTTTGACATCCATTTGATAAACCTTAAGACTGTGACTGTGAAAGGCTTCATAAGCAAAGGTCTCATCATAATCGATTCCTTCCTCCTGTGCAAACCCTTGAACAACCAGTCTGGCCTTGTTCTTGACAATTTGGCCCTTCTCATCTGTTTTGTTCCTGAATACCCACTTGGTGCCTATAGCACACTTATCTTTGGGCAATGGAACAAGCTCCCACACTTGCTGTTTCTTGAATTGAAGTAGCTCAAGCTGCATAGCTTCCACCCATCCATTGTCTCTTAAAGCAACATGATAGTTCTTTGGCTCTTGCTGACTGATGAAGAGAGCATAGAAGCAGAAGTTGGACAATTGATTCCTGGTTGAAACTCCAGCATGAATATCACCAATGATTTGTGAAGTGGGGTGATTCTTGAGCTCTTGATACACTATGATATCTGTGCAAGTGTTTGTAGACCCATCAGCAGCAACAGATGGTGATGGAGATTCCTGAAACCATGTAGAGGATGACAGCTCAAATGAAGTAGAGCAAGCAGAAATCTCATCAGCATTTGTAGTGGATGGAGCTGCTGAGGCTACAGGAGCATCAGGTTCAGTGGAATTAGGCAGGTTGTCACTGAACTTGAAGAGGTGAGTACTGACTTCATCATCTTCAGTACCACCAGGTGGAGATCTGTTGACAGGCTCAACAGATGGAGGTTGATAAGGAACATATTGCAGTATGTCCAGATCAAACAGCTCCACAGGGTTTTGTGGAATCTTGTCCTTTGGAGATTCATTGAACTTAACATGCAAAGTTTCTTCAACCCTTTGGTTCTACAGTTGAAGACTCTGTATGCTTTGCAAGTTGATGAATAACCAACAAAGTACCCTGCATCCACCTTACTAGCAAACTTATGGAGTGGGTTGCTAGTGTTGAGAATGAAACAAGGACACCCAAAGGCTCTAAAGAATGAAATAAGAGGGGCCAAATGATGAAGAACTTCATAGGGAGTCTTCATCAACCTCTTATTTACTAAGGCTCTATTCTGTACATAGCAAGCTGTATTGACAGCTTCAGCCCAAAAGGTCAGTGGCAGCCTGAGTCAGCCAACATTGACCTTGCTGCTTCAATAAGGGTCCTGTTCTTTCTCTCCACCACTCCATTCTGTTCAGGAGTTCTTGGAATGCTAAACTGCCTTCTAATTCCCTTAGACAGGTAGAAGTCATCAAGTGTGTGGTTTCTAAATTCTGTTCCATTGTCACTCCTCACACACTTGACCTGTAGGGAATACTGCTTTTCTACTTGTAACACAAAGTTCATTATTGTCTTTGCTGCTTCATCCTTGGAGTGCAAGAAGAAAGTCCATACAAACCTGGAGTAATCATCCACAATTACCAGGCAGTATTTCTTCTTTGCCATGCTCATTACTCTGACAGGACCAAAGAGATCCATGTGCAGAAGTTGTAAGTAGGCAGTGGACTTAGGTTCTTCTATTGAAGGGAATGAAGCTTTGTGTTGTTTTCCTTTCAAGCAAGCAGTGCAGTCATCTTCACACTTGAACTCCTTCAGAGGCAATCCTCTTACTAAACCATGGCTTATAAGCTGATTCATGTTTTTGAAATTAACATGACCCAGCCTTCTATGCCAAAGTGTAGACTCTTGAGGAGATGCCTTGGAGAATAGGCAGGGATGGCCTTTTAAATCCATCTTTTTGGAAAGATCTAAGGCATACACTCTTCCTGTCCTGTTGGCCTTCAGGAGAGTGTGTTCATCCAATGCCTTGTCAATCAAACTCAGAACTTTGGATGACAGAATCCTACAGTTCTGGCTTGTGAAAAGGGCAATATGACCTTTGTCACACATTTGACTGACACTCAAGAGGTTGTACTTGAGATTCTCCACATGGTTAACATCATCAAACCTTATTTCCCCGTTGGAAACAAAACCTTTTCTGACGATGTAACCCTTTGCATCATTGCCAAAAGAAACAAATCCCTTCTTTCCTTGAGAGTAGTCATTAAGAAGGGAGCTGCTTCCAGTCATATGCATGGATCCTCCACTGTCTACATACCAGATGCTTCTATGGCATGTTGAAGAACCCTGCAAACACAACCATGTGTTAGTTAGTCTTGGAGACCCAAACCTGCTTGGCCTTGGGTCTGATCTCAGCTACAGATGTAGCACTAACAGGTGTGTTATGTGTGACAGCTTGAGGTGAAGAAGATGGTACAGAAGAGGAAGCTTTTGGCTTGGACTTCCTTTTTTGTGGTTTCAACATAGGAGCATCTAAGTGGTTGACTCTTCCCACTAGTTGCTGAACCATCATCACCAACTGTGTCTGGTTTTGTGATAAAGCCTTCAGCTCTTCAGACACATTGGAGTTTACTGATGATGAGTTCCTATGTTGTACCATCTTTTTCTGAGCAACCTCAGCTGTTGTCTGAGAAATCCCTACCTTAGATTTAGCTTTGGGCTTAGGGATTTCAGACTTGGATGTTGCGAGTACAAACTTGGTTTCAAACTCACTCTTCATTTTATTGATGCTCTCAGAAATTTTCTCCTTCTGCTTGAGTTTGGAACCCCTTTTGTACCAGCAATCATCAGTGAGATGATTGAATAAGCCACATATCTCACATGGCTTCTTCTTCATCTTATGCTGATCATCAGCTGAAGAGGATTTAACTGCTGAAGACTTGTTCTTCAGCTGTTTGTCATCAGTACTAGCAGTTTTTCTTCCTAGTGCCTGCTTTCCTAGTATCCTCTTTAGCTATCTTCAAACCTTTCCTGCTGTTAGTTTTCTTCTCTTTAGTGCTAACAGTATTTGAGGTTTGAACTTCAGATGTTGTCACTTGCTCTCCAGTACCTTCAGTACTTCTAGTGACAACTTCTGAGTTGATCAGCCTTTTGGTCATGTGATAGTCTATCTCTGATGATGCTGATTCAGAGGATAGTAAGTCACATGATGAGAAGGATTGGTTATTGCTCTCCCCATCAGATTCAACTTCTGCTCTTGAAATGAAATCTGTGGGAGGAGCAGTGTGATTATAACCAATGCCAAACTTCACATTGGAAGCTGTTTGCTTGCTAAGAAGCATTTCAAAACCCTTGCAAGATTGCACCCATCGAACACACTCAACTTGGGTGGTTGCAAGAGTTTCCTTGAGATCTTTGTACTTCTCAAGAAGTACATCTTCCCTAGCTTTAGCATCTTTGATTTGGCAGTTAAGCTTGTAAATCTCATCATTTTTATCTTTTAGAACAACCTCAAAATCAGCTTTTCTTTTGGAAATAGTGTGCTCAAGCTCAAGATTTTTATCTATTAAAGCTACATTTGCTTCTCTAATAGAAGCAAATGCTGCTATGCATGACTCTGAACAAAGCTTGGCTTTTGCCTCAGTGGATACCTGAGATGAGGCATTGGATGATGACCCTTCAGCAGAATCAAGGGCCATCAGAGCAAGATTTCCAAAAGGTTGATCACCACCATGTTGACCAGCACCTTGGGAGTAGTGGTTCCTGACCAGATAACTCTTCTGGTAGACTACTCCAGTCAACAGCAGTTGGGGTGAAAAAGCTTTGTTGTTGAGGTTGTGTGTGGTGATGAGATTGGGAAGAATGAGGCTCTGGAAGAGCATGAGGTGGTTGAGCCGGGGGTGCTTGAGATTGACCAGGCTGAGGCATGTAGTAACAGGGGTAAGGATAAGGCATATGACCCTGTGGCACAAAATAAGCAGGTGGTGCTTGTGCTTGAGATGGATGGGGAGAACTGTAGGAAGGTTGCCCTTTGTGCTGTGAGCTATTGCTGGGAAAAGTCACAAAGGGTGCAGATGAGTTAGATCCAGATGATCTACACTCTCTTGCAAAGTGTCCAAGCCTTTGGCACTTGTGACACCTTAACTTGCTCTTGTCAAAACCAACTTTGGTTTTGCCAGAGAGTCCTGGGAATTTCCTACCAGTTCTTTTGTAGAACTTCTGAGAGCGGATATTTATCATTGCCATTTGGTTCAAAATATCCATCTCTTCCAGATCATCATCTGGAATGCCCTTCAAATCCTCCATCAGAAAACACAAATTTTCACCACCACCTCCTGAACTACTAACACCAACGAAAGCTTGTTCTGAGTTAGTAGAGAAATCGATATGCTCATCATAAGAACTTTCTGATGAAGCATATTCTGACTCATGACTTATCAAGGCAGCATTACCTTGGACAAAGTCATCAGCGAGCTTGCCAGAAGAGGACGCTTCCTCTTTTGCTCTACCTCTCTCTCAAAAGTGAGTAGCTTCCCATGAAGTTGGGTGAGAGATAGAGTGTCAAGGTCAGCACTGGAGCGTAGGACAATGGTATATGTGTCCCATCTCTCAGGAAGTGACCTGAGGAACCTGTTGTTCATCTGGCTGTTGGTGTACTCTTGTTTGACCATCTTCAGCTCAGAGATCAAACAAGAGAACCGCTCAAACTGCTGGGTCAGAGTCTCACCCTTTCTATATGAGAAAGTCTCATATTGTTGGGCAAGGATTTCCCTATTGTTTGCTAAGACCGAATCAGTTCCTCCAAATTGTTCCTTTAGAGCAACCCATAGGTCATGAGCAGACTCATGATGCAAGAGCCCTGAATATATCTCGTTTGGAATGGCCATGGCTAAAATTCCATGGGCTCTAGCATCAATTTCAAACAGCTTTAGATCTTCGTCCGAATACTGTTCAGGTTTCTTCGCAACCTGTTCATTAGATTCCGGGACGTTCACCATAGGCTTGTATGGCCCATGCACCACTGACTTCCAACAACCAGCACTGTTGACAGCCAAGTGGTGCAGCATACGTCTTTGCCATATGTTATACTCGTTCCTAACCAGCATCGGAGGCTTGGTTGCGGAACCAGTATTGTGAGGATCATTAGTTGGTGTTGTCATCTCAGGTTTCAGTCAAAAACAAGTTTAAACCAGACAAATGTGACTCTAAACCACCGAAAGACCTCAAGGTTTTGGCCGGAAACAGTAGAAACTCACTCTCTATGACTAACTCTTGCAAATTGCTAATTCGATCAAACTGAGAGATCAAAAGAGCAGTTTCAAATGATCAATGGTAAGATCGATCAATGATTAACCTGCTCTGATACCATTTGACAGGATCTCAGCCTCTCGTGTTGATCAATTAGATTATGTTTGCAGCGGATTTAGCACGTTAATTAGCAATTAAGCAAGAACATAAAAGATATTGCAATTCAAGAGCATAGAGAGAGAAGAGTTCTGCGAAACATTAATTGTTCATTACTAACCACGTTTCGGCAATTAAAACAGTATGGTTTGCCATCCTTATATAGGAGGCAAAAGCATGGTGGTGATGTCCTTTTTCTGACATCACTGAATATTCAAATTACAATTGACAAAACATAAAACTACTGAAGATGTCAACAACTGACATCTTCTTACAAAAGTTCCTAAGTACTGACAAAAGTAAACTACTGAAACTATAACAGCTGAAGAACATTCTCTTCAGCTGTTGTACAACTACTGACACAAAATAAACTTTGGAAAAGAAAAACCACCACAACAACTGAAGAGGACTTCTTCAGTTGTTGAGACAAACTCTGTCTTCAGTACTTGGTCTTCAGACTTGGCTTCGGAAGATGAAACTTCGGAAGATGTTACTTCGGAAGATGTAACAACTGATGATCTCAGTAGATATCATCAGTTGTTGTCTTCAGTCTTTTTCTTCAGATGTAACACCCGTAATTTCTTATTAAAGAAATTAAAAGAATAAAATGGAAAGAGAAAGGAAAGAAAAACAAAAGTTACTTTTGTTTGAGGGCCAAAAGTGTCAATTTGGCAAACTTTTTATTAATTCCTTGTACAAAAGGTGGTATGGCACCCACGTTGTCTGCATTTCACTGCATTCGATATTTTTAGAGAGAGAAAGTAGCAGGAGCAGAAAACAATCGGAATTTTGAAGAAAGATCTGAGGAATTCAAAGTTCTTGGTAAGAAATCCCGAATTTATGATGTTAGGACGATTCTAGAACCATACATGAGCATATAAATGTGACTAGTGTGTTCGGGTTGCTCTGTGTGTGTGTTTTAGGTGTGTAAACGACTGAGAAGGTTCGGGTTGAAGAGGGTAAATTCGAAGAAGACGACTAAGGTGAGTTCTAGACCCCGTTCTTACTGTTTTTAAATGTTTTGGGGCTGGAAATGCATGTAAACATGTTTTTATAAAACTTGGGTTTGATACCCGTATGGTTGGAATGTGCGTATGTTTATGTTTATGTTAGTTTATGCCTAAAATCATATGTTTATGTTTAGAATTAGGCATTATGATGTTTGGGACTTGGTTTATGGATTAGACACAGGAACAGGTTGCAATATGTTTGAAAATGGGACTTAGAATAAATCAGCAAAAGTTGGTAAGTCCACTAGTGGTCATACGACCAACAGTGTGGTCGTATGACCAGAATATTTTTCTAAGTGTTGAGCCCAATAGGACTCATACGACCAACAGTGGTCATATGAACATGTGATATTTTCTAAGTATGAGGCCAATAGGACTCATACGACCAACAGTGGTCGTATGATTATGTGAAAAAAATTTCTAAGTCTGAGGCCCACAGGACTCATACGACCAACAGTGGTCGTATGATGATGATGAAAATTCTAAGTGTGGACTCATACGACCAACAGTGGTCGTATGATCCGAATATGTTTCTAAGTCCAGAGTGGTACGACCAGCAGGGGTCATACGACCAGGTCGTATGACCAGTGAATAATTCTAAGTGTTAAGTGAAAAGTCCAGCAGGACTCATACGACTAATAGTGCTCATACGACCAGAGGGTTATACGCCCAACAGGGCTAAAACGACTAGAACACTTAGAAATTTTCAGGAAATTTCCAGTAAGCCCGAAGTTCGAGGTTTGACCAGGGTTGACTAGGGTTAATAAATAATGATGTCTCATGCATATAATGATGAGTATGATTAACCCTAATTGTTACTAATATTATTATTAGTATATTACTGTTAACAATATTATTAAAATATTGTTAAGTATGGTATGATGCTAGGAATGTTGATAAATGCATGAAGATGAATGTATGATGATGTTTGAATGTAATAATATCCTTTTCTTAATATTATTAATATTATGATTAGGAATATTATAAAGAGTATGAATAATATTATTTATAATATTATTTGTATTATTATTATTATCATGCTTAGTAATAATAATACTGTATGTTCTATGTGGAATGATCATGATCAATAATTATTATCATTAATAAAGTGAAAGATTAATGATAAAGAGGAATGGAACGTGAACGAATGAACGAAAGTCTTGCAAGCAAATGAATGGAGGTGCACACCCCTGGCAGGTGTTAGCTCAACTGTGATGCGGGTTCGCTACCCCGAAGGATGCACACAGGATCAATCCTTGAGATTGATATAGAGGTGAGTGACTTGGTGTCACAAAAGACTCACAGGAATGAAGGTCAATCTTCGTGATTGGCTTAGAGGTGAGTGACTTGGTGTCACAAAAGACTCACAGGAATGTAGGTCAATCTTCGTGATTGGCTTAGAGGTGAGTGACTTGGTGTCACAAAAGACTCACAGTATATGGGTCAATCTTTGTGATTGGCTCAGAGGTGAGCGACTTGGTGTTGCAAAAGACTCACAGTATATGGGTCAATCTTTGTGATTGGCTCAGAGGTGAGCGACTTGGTGTTGCAAAAGACTCACAGTATATGGGTCAATCTTTGTGATTGGCTCAGAGGTGAGCGACTTGGTGTTGCAAAAGACTCATAGTATATGGGTCAATCTTGTGATTGGCTCAGAGGTGAGCGACTTGGTGTTGCAAAAGACTCACAGTTTAATTAAAGAGGAATGATAAAAGTACAATTGAACGATGATGCAGATAATGAAAATATTACCTATGTGTACGTACGATGTATGATCACTTGTGCCAAATGAGGAACGGTTTTTGAACGAAAAGTAAAGTATTTAACTATAAAACTAGAACTCACTCAGCAACGCTGACTTTTATGTATTTTCCAGTTGGCAGGTGACAGGTTGCTGAGAATGGCACACAGGGGTGGCTACTTGGCGGGAAGACTGACATCCATTTTGTTTGACGATACTGTTGTTCTGTAATTCATTCAATCAAATATTTTGTGACTTAGAAACTAGAATGTATTGCTTAGCAACAGTTTTTATATTGAAATGTTTTTGTTAAACATAATTCCGCTGCTTAACTTATGATATGTATATTTTATGCTGTGAATGACCAACTGTGAGGTGCCCGGGAACGGGGCCTTACAAGTTGGTATCAGAGCTAAAGTTTAAGTGAAACGGGTAAATTTTCAAAATAAACCTTAACTTAAACTGAGAATGGGACGGAAAGAAGGATGTCAGCCCGAGTAGCCATGTGCCATCAGGTATTGTTTTCTTAAAAGATAACCAGACTTATGTGCGTGTGCTGTAAGTGACTTATGTGTTCTTAGTAGATTTAGATACTGATGTAGTCAGAATAGGAAATGCTTGGGGTGTGAAGAGTAAAGTAAGTGGCTAATCACAACTGGCCACTGTAATTAGGGACTTACTATACTTGACATAAACTAAGCTGTTCCTTGAATGACTGTTTTAGTGTTTGAATCTTATAGTGCATAGGAGAATGGCTGGGAAGAAACCTTCTAAGGCTGCTAGAGGTAGAGGTCGTCCGCGTACGACTAGGAACAGCACTAAAGCTCCTAAGACGACTCCTGTGAACCCTGAGGTTCCTAACCGGAATGAAGAAACCGAGAATGCGAGCCTGAATGCCTCAGCTAGGGAGGCGATTGCTGATGAGGTACACCAAGTCCTGCAGGCAGTCATGCCATCTGTGGTGACTGATGTTATTCGTGCTGTGAGGAATGAAGAGAGAAAGGAGAAGGAGGACAGGAGAGGGTCAACTGAGAAGGAGAGCAAGGGAGGAGAGGGACGACCGGACCCTGAGATAGTAGTGTCTGATGAAGAGGAAGATGATGTAGCTGGGGTGACGACCAAGGGATGCAATTACGGGGCATTCCAGAGGTGCAGGCCCCCGACTTTTGATGGAAATGGCAATGCTGCTGCTGCCCATCGTTGGGTAAGGGAAATGGAAGCGGTACTCGAGATCAGTGAGTGCCGGAAGATCAGAAGGTAAAATTTGCCACCCACTCTTTTACCGACTCAGCACTATGTTGGTGGGACAATATTGTCCAAGCTGAGGGAAGCAGGGCCATAAGTAAGATGAAGTGGCCCGAGTTGAAGAAGTTGGTGATTGAGGAATTCTGTCCTCACAGGGAACTGGATAAGATTGAGAGGGAGTTTCTGCAACTCGAGGCGGGAACCATGAACCACCAGCAATACACTGCCAAGTTCAATGAAATGGCAAGGCTGGTGCCAGACCAAGTGACACCGGTATCTCGCAAGATTAACCGGTATATTCAGGGACTGCCAGCCGATATTCGTAGGCATTTGATTGCTGCACGACCAAGCACTTTTAGGTCGGCAGTAGATTTGGCTGGGAGGCTCTACGATGAGAGAGAGGTAGCGGATGCGGAGGTGAAGAAGACTGGTGGTGGTGACCGAAACTGGAATGGGAAACGGTTCGGGCGTGGCGGTTTTACTCCGAACAATAAAAGGATGAAAGTGGATGACCGAAGGGTGGGGTCATCAAGCTCGAGGCCCAAAAGGTGTGGCAAGTGCGGGAAGGAGCATACGGGTGAGTGCAAATCGGGGCTCAACGTGTGTTTCAAGTGCGGGAAGCCGGGTCATATGCTGAAGGATTGTAAGGATCTGAGGTGTTACACCTGCGGTGAGGCGGGCCATATGAGCAGGGATTGCAAGAAGCCAAGGGCTGAGAGTTCCGGGGGAAAGAAGACGGCCGGAACCGAAGGGCAAAGGGCGAGCGCCAGAGCTTTCACCATGACCAGAGAGGAGGCTAGGACGGACCCCGATGTTGTATCAGGTACGTTCCTAGTAAATCAAACTCTTGCTTCTGTGTTATTTGATTCTGGTGCTAGTAGGAGTTTCATTTCTGCTACTTTCTGTGCTAAATTATCTGCTAGTAGTAAATGCATTGATGAGCCCTTTGATGTAGAAACTGCTATTGGTAAGTCCACTAGAGTTACCGATGTGATAGAGGACTGTGCCATAGAGTTAGAAGGCCATAGGTTTGCTGCTAGATTACATGTGATGCCCCTAGGAGGAGTTGATGTAGTGTTAGGTATGGACTGGTTAGCAACCTATGAAGCGAATATCGTGTGCCGAAAGAAGATGATTAGACTGACGGCGACCGACGGAAGTCCGGTGACAATTTATGGCGATCGAGTTACGACGATTCCGAAGGTGATCTCGATGGTGGTGGCGGGAAAGTGTATGAGGCGCGGATGTAGCGCCTACTTATGTTATGTAAAGAATGTAGAGACGCCAACACCACAACTATCTGATGTACCAGTTGTGCGGGACTTTCCGGACGTGTTTCCCGAAGACTTACCGGGATTGCCACCTGACCGAGAGATCGAATTCCAGATCGACCTGATACCAGGTGCCCAACCTGTCGCGAAAGCACCGTATCGCTTGGCTCCGACGGAGATGAAAGAATTGATGGATCAGTTGCAGGAGCTGCTGGATAAAGGGTTTATTCGACCGAGTATCTCACCTTGGGGTGCTCCGATTCTATTCGTAAAGAAGAAGGATGGTAGTATGCGGATGTGCATCGACTACCGTGAGCTGAATAAGCTGACGGTGAAAAACAGATACCCATTACCAAGGATCGATGACTTGTTTGATCAGCTCCAGGGTGCCAGTTGGTTCTCGAGGATAGATCTTCGATCTGGCTACCATCAATTGAAAGTGAGGGAGCAAGACATTCCTAAAACAGCTTTTCGTACGCGCTATGGTCACTACGAGTTCCTAGTCATGTCTTTTGGGTTGACCAACGCGCCAGCTGCTTTTATGGACTTGATGAACCGAGTGTGTCGGCCAATGTTAGATAAATCAGTGATTGTGTTCATCGATGATATCCTGATTTATTCGAGGAGTGAAGAAGAGCATGCCGGTCACATTCGGGAAGTGTTGGAGACTTTAAGAAGGGAGAAACTGTATGCTAAGTTCTCCAAGTGTGCCTTCTGGTTACGCGAGGTACAATTTCTGGGTCACGTAGTAAATGCAGAAGGAATAATGGTGGACCCAGCAAAGGTTGAGGCTGTGATGCAATGGAAATCACCAAAGACGCCATCCGAGATTCGTAGCTTCTTGGGATTGGCGGGCTATTACAGGAGATTTATTCAAGACTTCTCCAAGATAGCCTCACCTTTGACAAAATTAACTCGCAAGAATGTAAAGTTCGTGTGGAGTCGAGAACAGGAGGATGCTTTTGGAGAATTGAAGACGAGACTGACACAAGCTCCTGTCCTGACATTGCCCGAGGGAAATGAAGACTTAGTGGTCTATTCAGATGCATCCTATTCTGGGCTAGGTTGTGTGTTGATGCAACGTGGAAAGGTGATAGCCTACGCATCCCGGCAACTGAAAACCCACGAAGTCAACTATCCCACACACGATCTAGAGCTAGCTGCGGTGGTTTTTGCATTGAAGATATGGCGGCACTATCTATACGGGACGAAGTGCACTATCTTCACAGACCACAAAAGCTTGAAGTACTTCTTCGAGCAGAAGGATCTAAACATGAGGCAGAGGCGGTGGTTGGAACTGATAAAAGATTATGATTGTGAGATCCATTACCACCCGGGCAAAGCCAATGTGGTGGCTGATGCCCTTAGCCGAAAAGAAAGGCCTGAGCCGATCCGGGTGAAGGCTTATCAGTTGATTATGACCTCCGATGTGATGACACAGGTTAAGGAGTTTCAAGACGAGGCTTTGAAAGAAGATCGTCTTAACTCCGAAAGGATGAGAGGTCTAGTGACGGAGTTGGGTGAGAACACTCTAGGTGTTAAGACCCGATTTGGGCGAATGTGGATTCCTCGATACGGGGATCTACGTAGTAGGATTATGGATGAGGCCCATAAGACACGGTACTCCATTCACCCCGGTGCTACCAAAATGTACCACGATATGAAGAAAGACTACTGGTGGCCGGGCATGAAACGCGACGTAGTGGAGTACGTAAGTAAGTGCTTGACTTGCTTACAAGTGAAGGCGGAACACCAGAAGCCCTACGGGAAGATCCAACCGTTGGATATACCCGAATGGAAGTGGGAACACATCACCATGGACTTCATCACGAAGTTACCGCGTACCCCGAAAGGGTATGATGCTATATGGGTGATAGTTGATCGATTGACAAAGAGTGCCCACTTCCTACCGATCCGCGAGACGTATTCATCTGAAAGATTGGCGGATCTATTCATTAAAGAAATCGTAGCTCGTCATGGGGTGCCGGTGTCTATTGTATCTGATCGCGACACCCGGTTTACCTCCAAGTTTTGGAAGAGATTTCATGATGCGATGGGGACGAGGCTACACATTAGTACAGCATATCACCCTCAGACAGACGGTCAGTCTGAGAGGACGATCCAAACACTCGAAGATATGCTTCGGGCGTGCGTGATTGACTTTGGAGGAAGTTGGGACAACCACTTGCCGTTAGCAGAATTCTCGTACAACAATAGTTATCACGCCAGCATTGGCATGCCACCTTACGAGATGCTATACGGGAGGAGGTGTAGGACGCCCGTATGTTGGGGAGACATTGGGCAGAAAGAACTGGGAGGTGTTGAGGTGATTGAAGCAACGACTGAGAAATTAGAAAAGATCAAAGCCTTCATGAAGGCGGCGAAAGATAGGCAAAAGTCGTATGCTGACAAGAGGCGAAGACCGATAGAGTTCAAGGTGGTGACCGAGTTATGCTGAAGGTCTCGCCCTGGAAGGGAATCATTAGATTCAGGAAAAGAGGTAAGCTAAGCCCGAGGTACATAGGACCTTTCCGAATTATCGCACGAGTAGGAGAGGTGGCCTATCGACTTGAATTGCCAGATGAGTTAAGTGGAATTCATCTACATTCCATGTATCTCATCTAAGGAAGTGCTTAGCTGATGAAGACATGGTTGTACCACTGGGGGATATTGAAGTAGACGAACGGCTCAACTACGTGGAGCAGCCAGTGGCAATCATTGATCGTAAGGAAAAGAGGTTGAGGAATAAAGTGGTTCCCCTCGTGCGAGTACAGTGGAAGCACAGGAAGGGATCCGAGTCTACGTGGGAGACTGAAGAAGAGATGAGACAACACTACCCACATCTGTTTGAGGAATAACAGGTTTCGGGGACGAAACCTATATAAGGGGGGTGGACTTGTAACACCCGTAATTTCTTATTAAAGAAATTAAAAGAATAAATGGAAAGAGAAAGGAAAGAAAAACAAAAGTTACTTTTGTTTGAGGGCCAAAAGTGTCAATTTGGCAAACTTTTTATTAATTCCTTGTACAAAAGGTGGTATGGCACCCACGTTGTCTGCATTTCACTGCATTCGATATTTTTAGAGAGAGAAAGTAGCAGGAGCAGAAAACAATCGGAATTTTGAAGAAAGATCTGAGGAATTCAAAGTTCTTGGTAAGAAATCCCGAATTTATGATGTTAGGACGATTCTAGAACCATACATGAGCATATAAATGTGACTAGTGTGTTCGGGTTGCTCTGTGTGTGTGTTTTAGGTGTGTAAACGACTGAGAAGGTTCGGGTTGAAGAGGGTAAATTCGAAGAAGACGACTAAGGTGAGTTCTAGACCCCGTTCTTACTGTTTTTAAATGTTTTGGGGCTGGAAATGCATGTAAACATGTTTTTATAAAACTTGGGTTTGATACCCGTATGGTTGGAATGTGCGTATGTTTATGTTTATGTTAGTTTATGCCTAAAATCATATGTTTATGTTTAGAATTAGGCATTATGATGTTTGGGACTTGGTTTATGGATTAGACACAGGAACAGGTTGCAATATGTTTGAAAATGGGACTTAGAATAAATCAGCAAAAGTTGGTAAGTCCACTAGTGGTCATACGACCAACAGTGTGGTCGTATGACCAGAATATTTTTCTAAGTGTTGAGCCCAATAGGACTCATACGACCAACAGTGGTCATATGAACATGTGATATTTTCTAAGTATGAGGCCAATAGGACTCATACGACCAACAGTGGTCGTATGATTATGTGAAAAATTTCTAAGTCTGAGGCCCACAGGACTCATACGACCAACAGTGGTCGTATGATGATGATGAAAATTCTAAGTGTGGACTCATACGACCAACAGTGGTCGTATGATCCGAATATGTTTCTAAGTCCAGAGTGGTACGACCAGCAGGGGTCATACGACCAGGTCGTATGACCAGTGAATAATTCTAAGTGTTAAGTGAAAAGTCCAGCAGGACTCATACGACTAATAGTGCTCATACGACCAGAGGGTTATACGCCCAACAGGGCTAAAACGACTAGAACACTTAGAAATTTTCAGGAAATTTCCAGTAAACCCGAAGTTCGAGGTTTGACCAGGGTTGACTAGGGTTAATAAATAATGATGTCTCATGCATATAATGATGAGTATGATTAACCCTAATTGTTACTAATATTATTATTAGTATATTACTGTTAACAATATTATTAAAATATTGTTAAGTATGGTATGATGCTAGGAATGTTGATAAATGCATGAAGATGAATGTATGATGATGTTTGAATGTAATAATATCCTTTTCTTAATATTATTAATATTATGATTAGGAATATTATAAAGAGTATGAATAATATTATTTATAATATTATTTGTATTATTATTATTATCATGCTTAGTAATAATAATACTGTATGTTCTATGTGGAATGATCATGATCAATAATTATTATCATTAATAAAGTGAAAGATTAATGATAAAGAGGAATGGAACGTGAACGAATGAACGAAAGTCTTGCAAGCAAATGAATGGAGGTGCACACCCCTGGCAGGTGTTAGCTCAACTGTGATGCGGGTTCGCTACCCCGAAGGATGCACACAGGATCAATCCTTGAGATTGATATAGAGGTGAGTGACTTGGTGTCACAAAAGACTCACAGGAATGAAGGTCAATCTTCGTGATTGGCTTAGAGGTGAGTGACTTGGTGTCACAAAAGACTCACAGGAATGTAGGTCAATCTTCGTGATTGGCTTAGAGGTGAGTGACTTGGTGTCACAAAAGACTCACAGTATATGGGTCAATCTTTGTGATTGGCTCAGAGGTGAGCGACTTGGTGTTGCAAAAGACTCACAGTATATGGGTCAATCTTTGTGATTGGCTCAGAGGTGAGCGACTTGGTGTTGCAAAAGACTCACAGTATATGGGTCAATCTTTGTGATTGGCTCAGAGGTGAGCGACTTGGTGTTGCAAAAGACTCATAGTATATGGGTCAATCTTTGTGATTGGCTCAGAGGTGAGCGACTTGGTGTTGCAAAAGACTCACAGTTTAATTAAAGAGGAATGATAAAAAGTACAAATTGAACGATGATGCAGATAATGAAAATATTACCTATGTGTACGTACGATGTATGATCACTTGTGCCAATGAGGAACGGTTTTTGAACGAAAAGTAAAGTATTTTAACTATAAAACTAGAACTCACTCAGCAACGCTGACTTTTATGTATTTCCAGTTGGCAGGTGACAGGTTGCTGAGAATGGCACACAGGGGTGGCTACTTGGCGGGAAGACTGACATCCATTTTGTTTTGACGATACTGTTGTTCTGTAATTCATTCAATCAAATATTTTGTGACTTAGAAACTAGAATGTATTGCTTAGCAACAGTTTTTATATTGAAAATTATGTTTTTGTTAAACATAATTCCGCTGCTTAACTTATGATATGTATATTTTATGCTGTGAATGACCAACTGTGAGGTGCCCGGGAACGGGGCCTTACATCAGACTTTGCTTCGGAAGATAGAACAGCTTCGGAAGATGTAACAACTGATGATCTCAGTAGATATCATCAGTTGTTGTCTTCAGTCTTTGTCTTCAGACTTTGTGCTTCGAAGATCTTCAGTTCTTTAGATCTTCAGCCTTTTGATATCTTTAGCTGATGATCTTTAGTTCTTTGATCTTCAGAATTTGTTCTTCAGACTTCATCATCTAAGCAGAGAGCTGGCACTAAGATGCTCTTCGAGCCTGACATTCAGGCAAGAGAACACAATAGCTGATGAGAGTCCTCAGTTCCTCTCTGACCTTCCGGCAAGAGAACACAATAGCTGATGAGAGTCTTCACTTGTTGTTGTAGTGGCATGTGGGACTTAGAGGTTTTCCTGATCTTGGCTCATTGGTTCTTTTGGTCCAACAAAAACAATCCAAATAAAATTTATATCTTAACCTATAACATTATCATTCTAACAAAATAATCTCAAATAAACTTTATATCTTAACATATAACATTATTATTCTAACAAAACAATCTCAATATACAACTACATTCAAACAAAACTACAACTACATTCAACCAAAACTACAACTACATTCAACCAAACCTACAACTACATTCAACCACAATCTACAACTATATTAAACTAACTTACAACTACATTCAATCAAGCCTAAAACTAACATACATGTAAGGCCCCGTTCCCGGGCACCTCACAGTTGGTCGTCATTACCCTTAAAACATACATTTCATATAACTTAATAAAAACCATGCAGCGAAAACCTTAAATTTTACTATAAATGCTTTTGCAAAGTAATACAACACCTGTTACAAAATATCATTTGTTTGCATTACAATACAAAAACATTAACAAAAGAATGCCATCCCAAAAGAGCTGAGTAGCCGCCTCGTGCCATCCTCAGCAACACTACCTGCCAACTGGAAAACACATAAAAGTCAGCGTTGCTGAGTGAGTTCTAGTTTTGTATTAAAACATACTTTTACTTATTTAAAAGTATCCTTTCGTGCATGCGTTCATACATCATACGTACACAGAGATAATATTCGTTATTATCTTCATCATTCGTTATTCATTGTCGTTATTATCTTCATCATTCGTTATTCATTGTTATCTTTAACTTCTCGTATGGATTCTGTCAGGCTTTACCCACTTCATAGCACTCGGCTATGATTACTGTGGTCGAATGACAAGAATCCCGTTCATACTTACTTGCACGCATTGAAAGGTGAATTGTACCAATACCATAGGCTACACCCCGAACGTTATTAGCTACCGGGCCGAAGTCAACATATGAACAACAAACATATGCCACGGTACTAGAGGTAAGCGGTAGAGGTACCATGACCATGGTCAATCACATAGAAGGACCAATCGCGTTATTCAATGCTTGCAAGACATAATTCGTTCGTTCATTAATGCATGTATTCATCATCATTCTTCTTTTCGTTCATTCGTTAATACATGCATTCGTCATCATGTTCCTCTTTCATTATCTTTCACTTTACGATACATAATACTTCATTAGTTCATTTCTCATTATTCGTAAAGTTCAGAAAGACAAGCATACACAATCACAAGGAACATACATACTCATCATGCATACCCATCACACATTCATCATCATACATTCATCATACCATACGTAGCATCATACCATACTTAACAATATTTTATTAATAATATTGTTAACAATAATAATACACTGATAATAAATTCAGTAATCATAAGGGTTAATCATACTCATCATTATATGCATGAGACATCATCATTTATTAACCCTAGTCAACCCTGGTCAAACCTCGAACTTCGGGCTTACTGGAAATTCCTGAAAAATGCTAAGTATTCTAGGCGTTTTAGCCCTGTTGGGCGTATAAGCCCTCTGGCCGTATGAGCACTATTGGGCGTAAGAGCACTGCTGGACTTTTCAGTTTACACTTAGATTATCAACTGGTCATACGACCACACTGTTGGTCGTATGACCACTGGTAGTCGTATTATCCCTGGACGGGGGAATATATTTGGATCATACGACCACTGTTGGTCGTATGAGTCCATACTTAGAAAATTTCCTCATAGTCATACGACCACTATTGGTCGTATGAGTCCTGTGGGCCTCATACTTAGAAAATATCACATAGTCATACGACCACTGTTGGTCGTATGAGTCCTATGGGCCAACACTTAGAAATATAACTGGGTCATACGACCACACTGTTGGTCGTATGAGTCCTGTTGGACTTTTCAACACTTAGAAAATCCTGATCATACGACCACTGTTGGTCGTATGTGCACTGGTGGACACATCAACTTGTGCTTATTTATTCTAAGTCCCAATCTCAGACATATTAGCAACCTATTCATGTGTCTAATTCATAATCCGAGTCCAAAATCATAATGCCTAGTTCTAAACATATACACATAATTCTAGGCATAAATCTAACATAAACATAAACATACATACAATCATTTCCAGGTTCAACCCGCAGCCCCAAAACGTTAAAAACCAGTTCTAGAACTCACCTTAGTTGCTTTCTTCGAATTTACACCCTTCACCCGAGCTGTTCAAAAGGTTCTAACACCCTAGAAATCCTTTAAACATGCATTCAAACACATATACACACACATAAGCACATAACCGAGGCTAATTTAGCCAAGAACAACTAACAAAAACATTAAACCTCACCTAAAATCGAACTCTTCTTCTTGTTCTTCAAAAATCCGAAAGTTTCCTCTGTTTTCTCTCTCTAAAACCGAAGAAGATAGTGATGTGAAAAGAGTGTGGGCTGCCATACCACTTTTACACCAACTTTTATCAACTTTTGTCCCTTTTTTACACTTTTTACCCCTCACATTTGGGTTGACCTTCATTTTATTCTTTTTCTTTCTCTTTTGTTCTTTTTATTCCCTTCAAAAAAAATACGGATGTTACAAGTCCACCCCCCTTATATAGGTTTCGTCCCCGAAACCTGTTATTCCTCAAACAGATGTGGGTAGTGTTGTCTCATCTCCTCTTCAGTCTCCCACGTAGACTCGGATCCCTTCCTGTGCTTCCACTGTACACGCACAAGAGGAACCACTTTATTCCTCAACCTCTTTTCTTTACGATCAATGATTGCCACTGGTTGCTCCACGTAGTTGAGCCTCTCATCCACCTCAATATCCTCCAGTGGTACAACCATGTCTTCATCAGCTAAGCACTTTCTTAGATGGGATACATGGAATGTGGGATGAATTCCACTTAACTCATCTGGCAATTCAAGTCGATAGGCCACCTCTCCTACTCGTGCGATAATTCGGAAAGGTCCTATGTATCTCGGGCTTAGCTTTCCTCGTTTCCTGAATCTAATGATTCCTTTCCAAGGTGAGACCTTTAACATAACTCGGTCACCAACCTTGAACTCTATCGGTTTTCGCCTTTTGTCAGCATACGACTTTTGCCTATCTTTCGCCGCCTTCATGAAGGCTTTGATCTTTTCTAATTTCTCAGTCGTAGCTTCGACCACCTCAACACCTCCTAACTCTTTCTGCCCAATGTCTCCCCAACATAGGGCGTCCTACACCTCCTTCCGTATAGCATCTCGTAAGGTGGCATGCCAATGCTGGCGTGATAACTATTGTTGTACGAGAATTCTGCTAATGGCAGGTGGTTGTCCCAACCTCCTCCAAAGTCGATCACGCACGCCCGAAGCATGTCTTCGAGTGTTTGGATCGTCCTCTCAGACTGACCGTCTGTCTGAGGGTGATATGCTGTACTAATGTGTAGTCTCGTCCCCATTGCATCGTGAAATCTCTTCCAAAACTTGGAGGTAAACCGGGTGTCACGATCGGACACAATAGACACCGGTACACCGTGACGAGCTACAATTTCCTTGATGAACAGATCCGCCAATCTTTCAGATGAGTACGTCTCGCGGATCGGTAGGAAGTGGGCACTCTTTGTCAAACGGTCAACTATCACCCATATAGCATCATACCCTTTAGGGGTACGTGGTAACTTCATGATGAAATCCATGGTGATGTGTTCCCACTTCCATTCGGGTATATCCAACGGTTGGATCATCCCGTATGGTTTCTGGTGTTCTGCATTTACTTGTAAGCAAGTTAGGCACTTACTCACGTACTCCACTACGTCGCGTTTCATACCCGGCCACCAGTAGTCTTTCTTCATATCGTGGTACATTTTGGTAGCACCGGGGTGAATGGAGTATCGGGTCTTATGGGCCTTGTCCATAATCCTTCCACGTAGATCCCCGTATCGAGGAATCCACATCCGCCCAAATCGGGTCTTAACACCAAAAGTGTTCTCACCCAATTCTGTAACTAGACCTCTCATCCTTTCGGAGTTAAGACGATCTTCTTTCAAAGCCTCGACTTGAAACTCCTTAACCTGAGTCATTACATCTGAGGTCATAATTAGCTGACAAGCCTTCACCCGGATCGGCTCAGGCCTTTCTTTTCGGCTAAGGGCATCAGCCACCACGTTGGCCTTGCCCGGATGGTAATGGATTTCGCAGTCATAATCCTTTATGAGCTCCAACCATCGCCTTTGCCTCATATTTAAGTCTTTCTGCTCGAAGAAATACTTCAAGCTTTTGTGGTCTGTGAAGATAGTGCACTTCGTCCCGTATAGATAGTGCCGCCATATCTTCAACGCAAAAACCACCGCAGCTAGTTCTAGATCGTGTGGGATAGTTGACTTCGTGGGTCTTCAGCTGTCGAGATGCGTAGGCTATTACCCTTCCACGTTGCATCAACACGCAACCTAGCCCAGAATAAGATGCATCTGAATAGATCACTAAGTCTTCATTTCCCTCGGGCAATGTTAAGACAGGAGCTTGTGTTAGTCTTGCCTTCAACTCCTCAAAAGCCGTCTCCTGCTCTCGACCCACACGAATTTCACGTCCTTACGGGTCAATTTTGTCAAAGGTGAGGCTATCTTGGAGAAGTCTTGAATAAATCTCCTGTAATAGCCCGCCAATCCCAAGAAGCTCCGAATCTCGGATGGCGTCTTGGTGATTTCCATTGCATCACAGCCTCAACCTTTGCTGGGTCCACCATTATTCCTTCTGCATTCACTACGTGACCCAGAAATTGCACCTCGCGTAACCAAAAGGCGCACTTGGAGAACTTGGCGTACAATTTCTCCCTTCTCAACGTTTCCAACACTTCCCGAATATGCCCGGCATGCTCTTCTTCACTTCTTGAATAAATCAGAATATCATCGATGAATACAATTACTGATTTATCCAACATTGGTCGGCACACTCGGTTCATCAAATCCATAAAAGCAGCCGGCGCATTGGTCAACCCAAAAGACATGACAAGGAACTCGTAGTGACCATAGCGCGTACGAAAGGCTGTTTTAGGGATATCTTGTTCCTTCACCTTTAGTTGATGGTAACCCGATCGAAGATCTATCCTTGAAAACCAACTGGCACCCTGAAGCTGATCAAACAAGTCATCGATCCTTGGTAAGGGGTATCTGTTCTTCACCGTCAGCTTATTCAGCTCGCGGTAGTCGATGCACATCCTCATACTGCCATCCTTCTTCTTTACGAACAGAACCGGAGCACCCCAAGGTGAGATACTCGGTCGGATAAACCCCTTATCCAGCAGCTCCTGCAACTGCTCCATCAACTCTTTCATCTCCGTCGGAGCCAAGCGATACGGTGCTTTTGCGACAGGTTGGGCACCCGGTATCAGGTCGATCTGGAATTCGATCTCTCGGTCAGGTGGCAATCCCGATAAGTCTTCGGGAAACACGTCTGGAAAGTCACACACCACTGGCACATCGCATAGCTGTGGTGTTGGCGTCTCTACATTCTTTACATAACATAAGTAGGCGCTACATCCGCGCCTCATGCACTTTCCCGCCACCTCCATCGAGATCACCTTCGGAATCGTCGTAACCCGATCGCCATAAATTGTCACCGGACTTCCGTCGGTCGCCGTCAGTCTAATCATCTTCTTTCGGCACACGATATTCGCTTCGTAGGTTGCTAACCAGTCCATCCCTAACACTACATCAAATCCTCCTAGACGCATCACATGTAACATGGCAGCAAACCTATGGCCCTCTAATTCTATGGTACAGCCCTCTATCACATCCGTAACCTAGTGGACTTACCAATAGCAGTTTCTACATAAAAAGGCTCACTAATGCATTTGCTACTAACGGGCAACTTAGCACAGAAAATAGCAGAAATGAAACTCCTACTAGCACCAGAGTCAAATAACACAGAAGCAAGAGTTTGGTTTACTAGAAACGTACCTGACACCACATCGGGGTCCGTCCTAGCCTCTTCCTGCGTCATGGTGAAAGCCCTAGCCTTTGCCCTTGGTGCTTCTCCTCCCGTCTTCTTCTCCCCCGAGCCCTCAGCCCTCGGCTTCTTGCAATCTCTGCTCATATGACCACTTTCCCCACAGTTAAAACACTTGCCCATCCGACAATCCTTGGCCATATGCCCAGTCCTCCCACACTTGAAGCAGATGTTGTATCCCCACTTGCACTCCCCTGAGTGCTCCTTTCCACACTTACCACACTTCCTCACCCCAGCTCCAGACACGACCACTCGGCGGTCATCCACCCTTGCTTTCTTGTTGTTTGTCGAAGTATCACCCCGACCAAATCTCTTCCCCTGCCAGTTCATCTCTCCACTTCCTTTCTTACTTCCCTCAGCCTTTACCAAAGCAGCCCTTTCATCGAATAACCTTCCCGCCAAATCCACTGCCGACCTGAAAGTGCTTGGTCGGGCAGAAATCAAGTGCCAACGAATTTCAGCTGGCAGCCCCTGGATATACCGGTTGATCTTTCGAGACACCGGCGTCACCTGCTCCGGCACCAACAGCGCCAATTCGTTAAACTTGGTGGTATATTATTGGTGGGTCATTGTCCCCGCCTCCAGCTGCAGGAACTCCCTTTCTATCCTATCCATTTCCCGACGAGGACTGAATTCCTCGATCACCAGCCTTTTCAACTCAGCCCACTTCATCTTCCCTATAGCCCTGCTACCCTCGGCTTGGACTATATTCTTCCACCAGCATAAGGCCGACCCTGTAAAAGAGTGGGTAGCAAACTTCACCTTCTTGTCCTCCTGGCAATCACTAATATCGAGGACAGCTTCCATTTCCATCACCCATTGGTGAGCATCAGTAGCAGTACCAGACCCATCAAAAGTTGGGGGTTTGCACCTCATGAATGCCCCGTAGTTACAACCCCGGGCGGTCTCCTGTAACTGTTCTTCTTCCTCTTCATCATCAGATAGTACCGTTTCTGCTTCCTCCTGTTGTTGTCTACCTGAGGACCGATTCCTTCCTCGTCTATCGTCTTCACGTACTGCCTTTATCACTTCAGTCACTACAGACGGTAGGATCGTCTGCATGACTTGGTGCACCTCCTCCATCACCGTCTCTTTCACCGAGGCTCTCACATTATCACTCTCATCCGCTCCCCCGAGGGAGTAGTATTAGGTCCTTCGGGAACCTTCTTCTCTCGTCTAGGCCTACCTCTTGTGGCTCGTGGTTCCGCACCACTTCCGCCACTTCCTCCACCAACTGGGGCTTTAGATGATCTACCACCGACCATCTTCTATCACACTGAAAGATTTAAACACCAACACGGTCATTCAAGGAAATAGCTCAGTTTATGTTAAGTACAGTAAGTCCCTAATTACAGTGGCCAGTTGTGATTAGCCACTTACTCTACTCTTCACACCCCGAGCATTACCTGTCCTGACTACATTAGTATCTAAGTCTAACAGTACACATAAACACATAACATGCGCACGTAACACTGGTTAACTTTCAAGAAAATACCTGATGGCACGCAGCTACTCAGATGGCATTCCTATTCTCCCTGTCCCATTCTCAGTTTAAGTTTTAGGTTTGTTTTAAAAATTTACCCATTTCACTTAAACTTTGGCTCTGATACCAACTTGTAAGGCCCCGTTCCCGGGCACCTCACAGTTGGTCGTCATTACCCTTAAAACATACATTTCATATAACTTAATAAAACCATGCAGCGAAAACCTTAAATTTTACTATAAATGCTTTTGCAAAGTAATACAACACCTGTTACAAAATATCATTTGTTTGCATTACAATACAAAAACATTAACAAAAGAATGCCATCCCAAAAGAGCTGAGTAGCCGCCTCGTGCCATCCTCAGCAACACTACCTGCCAACTGGAAAACACATAAAAGTCAGCGTTGCTGAGTGAGTTCTAGTTTTGTATTAAAACATACTTTTACTTATTTAAAAGTATCCTTTCGTGCATGCGTTCATACATCATACGTACACAGAGATAATATTCGTTATTATCTTCATCATTCGTTATTCATTGTTATCTTTAACTTCTCGTATGGATTCTGTCAGGCTTTACCCACTTCATAGCACTCGGCTATGATTACTGTGGTCGAATGACAAGAATCCCGTTCATACTTACTTGCACGCATTGAAAGGTGAATTGTACCAATACCATAGGCTACACCCTGAACGTTATTAGCTACCGGGCCGAAGTCAACATATGAACAACAAAACGTATGCCACGGTACTAGAGGTAAGCGGTAGAGGTACCATGACCATGGTCAATCACATAGAAGGACCAATCGCGTTATTCAATGCTTGCAAGACATAATTCGTTCGTTCATTAATGCATGTATTCATCATCATTCTTCTTTTCGTTCATTCGTTAATACAT